>MU670766.1:144274-160135 GCA_026770625.1 Nicotiana glauca
GGTTTCAAACCCTCAGAATATCATTTCCAAGTATTACTCACCTCGAACCAGCGAAATCTCAAGCCCGCGACACCTTTGCCCCTCAAATTGGCCTCCACGCGCGTCGAAACTAGCCAAAAACAGAGCGAATACATCACAATATGCAAATGGGACATTACCCAATCGAAAACAATCGAAAATATCAAAATTCACGAAATTTGCGAAACCCGAGCCCCGGGCCCATGTCTCAAAAAATTATAAAATTAACATCGCCGGCTTCCTTATCTCGCCACGAGTCTAACCATGTAAAAATCATTAAATTCCCAGATCATTTCGACCCTCAAATCCTTGATTCTATCCAAGAGGGTTTTCTACCCTTTTCAACAAAAATTCTCAAATTAAACACCAAAACTTGCAATAGATTCGAGTTATACAACCAAAATTGAGTTAAGAGTACTTACCCCGTTGTTCTCTCCAAAAATCTCCCGAAAAATCGCCTTATCCGTACTCCAAATCGTCAAAAATGGCAAATGAGACGAAGTTTAGACTTTATTCTGCTGCCCAGAGATTTGTTCTTCGCGTTCGCGGTCCTTCTCTCGCGTTCGCGAAGAACAAAGTTCCAAAACTTCATTTTCCAAACTCTGCTCGGACAACCTCTATTGTAATGGTCATAACCTTTTACACACAACTCCAAATGAGTATTATAATATGCTTCTGGAAACTAGATTCAAATAGCTACAACGTTCCTTTTTGAATCACCTCCAAATTCCTTGTATCTAAAAAGATATGAGCTTCCGAAGTAGGACCTGCGCGACAGAAATTTCCTTCTTCGCGAACGCGAAGCACTGTCGCGAACGCGAAGAACAAAGTCCCAGATGACAATTCCTTCTTCGCGAACGCGAAGCACTGTCGCGAACGCGAAGACCAAGAGTCTTAGAAGCCAATTTCTGCTTCGCGAACTCGATAGGACCTCGCGGACGCGAAGGACAACACTAAATACCAGCAACAACAGTTCAAAACTTCCAAAAATGACCCGTTGGGCATCCGAAACACACCCGAGGCCCCCGGGACCTCAACCAAAAGCACCAACATGACTTAAACCATTATTCAAACTTGCTCGAACCATAAAAACACTATCATTAATATCAAAATCCTCAAATATCATCAAATCAAGGCTTAAGTTACACTAGAACTTTCAAAACTCACATTCAATCAAAAATCCAACCAAACGACGTCCGAATGACCTGAAAATTTGCAGACATATCCAAAATCACCTAACGAAGCTACTACAACTCTCGGAATCCCATTCTGACCCTCGGATCAAAATCTCACCTACCAACCGGAATCCGCCAAAATTCAAACTTCGCCAATTGAAGCCTAATTCTACACCGGACCTCCAAATTTAATTCCGATCGCACTCCTAAGTCACAAATCATCCCCCGAAGCTAACCGAACTACCGAAATTTACATCCGAGCCCTCTAACCACATAGTCAACTTCTGGTTGACTTTTCCAAACTAACCTTCTCTTAAGGAGACTAATTGTCTCGTTTCCAACCAAACTCTATCCGAATTACTTCGAATTCACCAAACACATATAATGAAATATATAGAAGCATAAAATGGGAAAAACGGGGCGGAGATACCTGAGACGACGGGTCGGGTTGTTACAGGTAGCAATGAACCCCTCTGGGACCTGAGCTGGGCCCATCGGAACTATCTGGGCCGGAACCTCATCATCAAACTCAACTTGAGGCTCCGCCGCTGGTGCTGCTGCTTTGGGCTGAGCTCTGCCCCTACCTCAGCCCCTAGCACAGCCTCGGCCTCGACCTCTGCTCCTCATAGGTGTTGCTACTGGGGGCTCATGCTGCTGATCGGCGGATGACAAAAAATGTGTTCTCGCCATCTGCGAAAGATTAGAGTAGAAGTTCAATTAGCATTGAAAAACCAAATCGCACGAGAGAGAATAATAGAAGTGAAACTGTTCCTAACTCTGTAGCCTCTGGGGATAAGCATAGATGTCTCTGCACCGATCCCTTAGGCTCTACCAACCTTGTCCGTGAATTGTGAGACCTAAGCAACCTAGAAATCTGATACCAACTTGTCACGATCCGGACTTTCCACCATCGGAAGTCGTGATGGCGCCTACTAGTGAAAGCTAGGCAAGTCACTTATATTACTCTTTTCATTTTTAATCCATTAACATTTATAAATATCGGAAATTAATGGAGCGGAAGAATGAAAATTTGACAATTTAGCTAATATTAATACGAATCCATAACATAAGCTACCCAGAACTGGTGTCACAATCTCACGGACTATCTAAAAAAACTACAAATAAAGTCGGAACAAGGAAGTATATGTCTATCTCTGAAATAGTAAAGAACAGATGAAAACTAGATAGGGAGGGGACGCCAAGGCTTACGGACGCCTGCAAGACTACCTCGGGTCTCCTGATGGACGGAAGACAGCAACCCCAAGCTAAGGTTCGTATTCTCCAGTACCAGGATCTGCACAAAAGAGTGTAGAGTATAGTATCAGCACAATCGACCCCATGTGCTGGTAAGTGTCAATTCCGAGAATACGCCCACGTCCCATATTTTTTTATGGACCTTCCGGGACCGTAAAATTACGGGTCCGGGTCCGTTTATCCAAAATATTGATTGAAGTCAACTTAAATTAAATTTTAAAGGCCAAATTAGCATTTTCATCAAATTTTCACGTAAAAGTGTTTCGGATATACGCATGGACCACGCACACAAGTCGAGGTGAGATAAAAGGAGTCTTTTAAGGCCTGGAACACAGAATTTACTTGTAAATCAAGTGATGAACTTTGGGTCATCGCACTATGGGACAAATATACCCTATGAGAAAGGTAAAAATTGTTCCTATATTATCGAAAATTAGTCACGTTTATACTCGTTTCTATTTTCGGTCCAAATATATGAATGCCATTAAGAAAGTAAACAAAATCGTCCCGAACCTAACAAATGTCTATGACTCTGCAACTAAAATGACACGATAGACTCCATGTCACTATTTATTTTCTATCTGTAATAGTAAATAATTAAATCCACTAAAATTAGTCTTCTCCTACTTTAATTTTCTAGATTCAATGCACAAAGATTTAACCAATTCTAATTTAAATATCAAGTTGCAGCTTTGAATAGTTTAAGCATTCCAACGTCAGATTTTTTGTTCTATTTAGTCCAAAACAAATAAAAAATTCCCGAATTCTCACTCGATTGAGAATCGTGTGGGGCTGTTTTTTTTCGTTTTCTGTCTCCCTCTCTCTCTTCTTTTTCTTAAGAAAAAATTTGCTTACATAAAAAATTATAAGTGGTCTATTAGGCAATTGTATATAAGTGACAAACAAACAATTGCTATAACATTTTTATCTTTCTTTAAGAAATTAACTTGTTTAATTTGAGAAAATGCATTACCCTTCATCTATTTGGGTTTCGATTTGGCTTTCATGGTCAATTATTCAGTTATACTTCATATTTACAATTCTTTTCTTTCCTGTTGAAAGTTATTTTTTCCAAAATTTATTGGATAATTTGGATTTAATAAGAAAAAAAGAATGTTCTAGTTTATTCAGAATTGTATGTAGTTTCTAGTTAAGGGAAGCCAAATGAAGGTGACAGTAAATAGGCCAATATATATTGTAATTGCTTTGTCAGAAAAATTCAATTTTGAGCAGTGCATGGTTTATGTGATACACTCAAGTCATACTGGTTACAAAATCAATATTCCAACTAAAATAATTTAGTGGATTTTGTTATTTATTATTACAGATGGAAAATAAATAGTGACATGGCGTCCACCTGTTATTTTAGTTGCTGAGTCATGGACAACCGTTAGGGTTAGAGACGATTTTGTTTACTTTCTTAATATGAGGCATATATTTGGACTGAAAGTAAAAACGGGTATAAACTTGACTAATTTTCAATCGTATAGGGACAATTTTGGTATTTTTCCCTTAAATATATCCTTCGTTATACTTTGGATAGAAATATATCTTTGCCGTAATACTATTGGTTCAAATATACCCCTCTTCTATTAAGTTTGTCCAAGGTTGACATCCAATCCTACGTGACACTGATATTCGATGAGGTGGATGCCACGTGGCATGCCATCTTAGTGCCCATTTTATATGTTATAATGGGTTAGGGCGCTGAGGTGGCATGCCACGTGGCATCCACCTCATCAAATATCAGTGTCGCATAGGATTGGATGTCCATCTTATAAAAATTTAATGGAAGAGGAGTATATTTGTTCCAATATTATAACGACAGGGGTATATTTAGACTTAAGTATAACGAGGTATATATTTAGATATTTTCTCATAGTACAAAGATATATTTGGTCATTTTCTGATATACGAATTAAATTTTGGATTCTAGTAGCAATCAAGTTGGGGTCATTTGGTTCGGGAGAGTGTAAACTTCGTCGTCCGAACTTGATCGGTCTCCACAACACTAGGTGTTACCATGTGAATATGATAGGTCCCGACTACACTAGGTGTTATTGTGATAGCAAAAGAGGCCAAACTAGTGGTGACAAAATGATTAAAAGAAACAGTTATCCTTTCATATTTTTCATTAAAAAATGGGTTAGATAATAAACTTTTTAAAAATATGTCAAATATGGATAAGAACCATAAAATCTTAAATATTAGAAAAATTAACGTATAAATTATTATAGTCCAAAAAAAGTAAGGTGTTACATATATGTCCTTTCCCTATAAGTTCTTAATTAATAATATAGGCTCTCTTGTTTCTAAATGGATTTGGACAATATAATACGTTTTCAAATTAAATTAGTAATAAATTTTTTTAATAAGTATATCATAAAAGTAATAGCCTAATAAGATTACAAGGCTAATATCTAAAATAATTATAATAGTAGGATTCCTAAAGATAATCATGTAAGATTCCTAAAGATAATCATGTAGGATTCCTAACGTGTAATGTTATGCCCTAAAATTGCGTCAGAAAAAGTATTTTTACCCTTTGAAAACTATTTTATTTCTTCCAAAAAGCAATTTCATACTGGATATGATAAATATTTTATATTTTTCCTAATACCTAGGAATTTATATTTAACTAAAAATTAAATTAGAATCCTAAAACTAAACCTGATTGGTCGATCTTTTCATAATTAATTAAGTAGTCAACGACTCCTATATATTGTTATTGTGAATTTAAAAAATCAGCCAGTTCAAAGCAAATTCAATAAAAGTCAGGCAAAGAATTTTCCAATTCCAAGATGGAGTCATACTACTTAAACCGTAAAAGTTATGACAATAAATTTAAAAATGTCAGTGGTCATCACCAAAATTAAGCTCCTGATTCCTGGACGTGCATTGTTTTAGATTTTGGGTCAAATTAACTATGTGTTACACCAAAAAACCTATTATAATAATAACTTTCTCATTATATATAATAATATAGGCTCTCCTGTTTCTAAATGAATTTGGACAATATAATACGTTTTCAAATTAAATTAGTAATAAGAATTTTTTAAGAAGTATATCATAAAGTAATAGGATTACAAGGCTAATACTTAAAATAATTATAATAGTAAGGATTCCTAAAGATAATCATGTAGGATTCCTAATGTATAGTTTTATGTTTAAAACTAATAGGATTACAAGGCTAATGTCTAGACTTTCGATTATGTCCTTTTATTGTGAGTTATCATACTTAATATTAAAGGTTATTTTTGTAATCCAATATTTTATTCATGCTTATATATATATATATATAAATTGAGAGCGGCTACACAATATCATTTTTCCAATTATTATTAGTGATACCAATACTATAATTATTGTAATATAATTCCTAACATATTTTGGGAGAGCTTCATGAGCGTTGACTCGTTCCCCAATGTACCAATGACAACCTCTCAATTGTCACTGTCTGACCTAGGGATGTCAAACATGCGCGTTTGAATATGGACGGATCAAAAGCGTGTAATGCAAAAACTGGTAAGTTATACAATTCGATCAATAATTAATATAGATAAAAGAGGTTAACCTATATAGATATCCATATTATCCATGACTTCTTGAATACGATCACGTTTGAGAGAATTCTTAATCTCTCAAACTTGAGGTACATCCAATTTGAGGCTTTACAAATGTAAAAGTTAAACTCATTAGTTATCTATTGGTTATCCATTTTCTTTGTGGATAAATTAATAGAATCTTATTTATTGAATTCTTATTAAAAATATATAGGAAGATTTAATAAAATCAATTCCATAAAAATCCTCCATATGGATAATACATTACCACTCCATAATATTCAATACCAAAAAAAATAACAGTAATGCTAAATGGATTGCATAAAGCGTTGAAATTGAGAGTAAAATTCTCAAGATAATATATTATTATATTATATTTGAACTGCTTTTCTACTCAAATAATAATTTTATTATTAATTTTTCGTGTAATATAGAAAAATATACCAAATTATTAAATAAGAAAACTTTTAAGAATATAAATGTGCGAGAAAAAAAATATAAAGGTTGGTAAGAGCTAATATCACTAATGATTTTGCAAACATAAAGATCTAAAATTGGAATATCATTGATCAATCTTTTACTTTTTGGAAATAAAATTTATGGTGGATAAAGTTATAATCACGGTTAAATATTCAAATATGAGATGAACTAATATTAAGAATCTAAATCAACAAAAAAATAAATTATATTTTATGTTAAAACCAAAAAATCAAATCTTTCAATTATTTATCTAGCAAGAGAATCCAATTAAATTATTTTTTAAATCATCATATGAGTGAAATTATTTTTCAAGTTAAAAAGCATCTGGGTACATAAGTTTATTCCATAAAAAGAGTGTTAGTATAATATTAAGAAGGCCATACAAGTGTTTGAGGAAGCACAATCAAAGCTAAATTTTGAACAAGAATAAGCTTTCAAGACTATATTATAAAAAATTAACTCTGATATAGCGGGATTATCCTTTGTAGATGCCTCTATTGGAATTGAAATAATATTTCTATATCATGCATTACTTGCAAATGTCAGATCAAGAGGCATGGTATTGTTAGCAATAAGAACAAGTGGTGTACCAACAACGATTTTAGTATGAAGTTGTACAACTCTCTTCATATTTGATATACCTCTTCAAATAACTGATATAACAATCACAAATATATTAAATCAGAATAATAGTGCTGAATTTATAAGGAAAGCAAAAGTGATAATATGGGATGAAGCACTTTTGGTTAAGCGTCAAACGATCGAAACAGTCGCCAGAGTTTTAGAGATATATTGGGTATCAATGAACTGTTTGATGGAAAAGTAATAGTTTGGGAGGTGATTTCTGTTAAGTACGATTAGTAATTCTAAAATTGACCAAAGCAGAAGCTGTAAAAGCTAGCTTTCCAAAATTATACTTATGACCTCAAATGAAGAACATTCAAATGACAAGAAATATAAAAGTAAGACCAGATCTAGCATTCAGTGACTTCTTGCTTCATGTAGGAAACGAAGAAGAGCATCCAATAAAGATGATTTGGTTATTGTAGAAGACTTGGTTATTAACCACAATGCTAATAGTAGTGCATTTAGTAAGAAAAATATTTTCATCATTAGATTAAAATATAATTTGTGCAAATTACATGATAGAAATTAAAGAGATATCTTAGCTAGCAGAAATAAATATGTTGATCAACTAAATAAAAGGTTGATTGCAAAGTTTTATGGTAAAAACTGTGGTCATCACTTGTTTTAAAATAAAATTCTGCATTCCGAGGCCTTAAAAATCTCTTTTAGCATCACCTCGATTTGCGTGCGCAGTCCGGGCACGTAGCCGAAAAGCCTATATGTAAAAATCTATAAAAAATGATAAATTTTGACTATAAAATGAATTAATTTGAATTCGGTCAACGTTTTGGGTAAACAGACCCGGACCCGTAATTTGATGGTCCCGGAGGGTCCATAGAAAAATATGAGACTTGAGCATACGTCCGGAATCGAATTCCGAGGTCCCAGGCCCGAGAAATAAATTTTTGAAAGAAATTATTTTTTGAAAAATATAACAGTTTTTAAAAGTGAAATGTTATGTGAAACTTGTGGTATCGGGTTCGAATTATGGTTCTGGAGCCCTGTATAGGTTCAATATGATTTATATGTGTTGGCGGTATAGTTTGGTAAGAAACGAAATCCATTTGACGTGATTCGGACCTTAAATGCAAAATTTGATGTTTAAGAAGTTTTGAAAAATTTCATTGATCTTGAGGTTTAATTCGATGTTCATGAAGTTATTTTAGTAATTTGATTACACGAATAAGTCTGTAGGATGTTTTTGAGGTTGTGTGTATGTTTGGTTTAGAGCCCCGAGGGCTCGGGTGAGTTTTAGATAGGCCACGGAGTGTAATTTGGACTTAGATAATTGCAGATTTTTCAGCTGCGCATAGCAGGCCTGCAGGCTTCGCATTTGCGAAGCCTGGCTCGCAAATGCGAGTGGCTTATTGCAATTGGCGAAGGAAGCCCAGGCCAGCTCCATTTCACAAATGCGAGGAAACCCATTGCAAATGCGATGCCCCTTTTCCAAGCCTGTAGTCGCGAATGCGACGCCTCTCTCGCAATTCCCAACTCGCAAATGTGAGAGTTCTTTTGCAATTCCCAAGTTAGCAGAGGTCGGGGTTTGCAATTGCGAACCCCTGTTTGCAATTCCCACATCTGAGACCTGCAACTTTTATGCTTAGACGAATTTTAACCCACTTTCACATCTTTTCAAAACACAAAGTCCCTAGGGCGATTTTTTAAGAACAACTCTTCTTCCAAATCGATTGTAAGTTAATTTTTAACTCATTTTCTTCAAGCATTAACATCTTTTAACATAATTTCAACTCAAAATCAATGATTTTCATGGGAAAAATTGGGTGTTTTGGGTAGAACCTAGGTTTTTTAAAAATTAGAAATTTGGACCTCGATTTGAGGTCCGATTTCAAAACAAGTTATATATTTGGGTTCGTGGGAGAATGGGTAATCGGGTTTTGGTTCGAATCTCGCGTTTTGATCTTGTGGGCCCGGGAGCGATTTTTGACTTTTTGGGTATAACTTTAGAAAATTTATTTTTATGCATTCGAATTGATTCATTCAGTATTTATTGATGTAATTAAGTAACTTGTGACTAGATATAATCGAATTGGTGGTGGAATGGAGGGGTAAAGCTATAATTGAAACGTGAATTGTGTTCGTGGCATCGAGGTAAATGTTTGTTCTAACCTTAGCTTGAGGGATTAGGAGTTGAGTCCTATTTGCTATTTGGTAAATGTTGAGTACGACATATAGGTATGACACCGAGTATCTATATGTTGGTGTCTAGCATGCCTGCGAGTTTTTATATTGTGATTATCATGACTTCGTTGTATCATTCATGCCTTGGTGATGGTTTTTATTTGTTGTGTAAAGTTGTTGAAGGAATTATGACCTATGAACATTGAGGAGCGTTGGCTCAAGTTGTATAACAAATTGTGAAAGTATGAATGATAATCAAACCTTTAGAGCATTGGCTCGAGTTGTGAAGTGAATTGTAAAGTAAAAGTGAGAATGGGAAGAGATCATTATGTTGCCCCCTTGTCAGGCTATTGTTGCTTTAATTGTTATTTCCCTTGCTGGGATTTAGTTGTTTTTTTGATGTTGCCCCTTGCCAGGACTTGTTATTGAATTTTGTTCCCATGCTGGGATTATTATTGCAATTTCATTATTTCCCTTGCCCTATTGTTTGTGATTGTTGTTTGGGGTGAGGAAAGAGAGTTAAAGCACGAAGGATGATGCCGTAAATTATTTTTTTGAGGAAAGAGTGTAAAGCACGAAGGGTGATGCTGTACCGCATGATGTATCATTCCATGCTGATTATATTAATTATATGGTGATGAAAGAGAGTAAAAGCATTGTGACGACCCAAAGGGGTCATCACCTGTTTTTCTATTTATTTCGTGCTTCTGAGGCCTTGAAAACCTCATTTTTAGTTGCCTCGATTTGCGTATGCAGTCCGAGCGCGAAGTCGGAAAGCCTAAATGTGAAATTCTGTGAAAAATGCTAAAATTTGATATTTAAAATGAATAAGTTTGACTTTGGTCAATATTTTGGGTAAACGGACTTGGACCTATGATTTGACGGTCCAGAGGGTCCATAGAAAAATCTGGGACTTGGGCGTATGCCCGGAATCAAATTCCGAGGTCCCAAGCCCGAGAAATAAATTTTTGAGTAAAAATTATTTTTCTAAAATTATTAAGGAAAATTTAAATAAAAATCGATTAGAACGTATTGGTATCGGGCCCGTATTTTGGTTCCGGCGCATGGTACAGGTCTTATATGTGATTTAAGATATTTTTGTGAAATTTGGTTGAAATCGGGTGTCGTTTGACGTGATTCGGACTATAAGCTCTAAATTTGAAAGTTTATGAAATTTGAAGAAAAACTATTGATTTTGAGGTTTGATTCATTGTTTTTTATGTTATCTTGGCGATTTGATCACATGGTTAAGTTCGCATGATGTTGTTGAGTTAGTGTATGTATTTGGTTAGGAGCCCCGAGGTTTCGGAGGTGTTTCGGAGTGGTTTCAAACTTAGGAAAATTGCAGAAAATGGCTTCAGCAGTTGGAGGTCCCTTTGTTTTTTCGCGTTCGCGACGCCTCTTCCGCGTTTGCGAAGCTTTATATTTTCCTTCAATGCGTTCGCATCAATCCCCACGCAATCACGTAGTGTTATTTGACCCGGAGGGCTTAGCCCTCTTTTCCTCTTCGTGATCGCACATTTGACCACGTTCGCGTAGTTTTCCAGATTCCTTCATTGAGTTCGCGTTATGGCCCACGCGTTCTCGTAGAATAAATCCTGGACCCCCCAGCCTTTCTCTTCGCATTCACACTCTCCCTATCGCGAATGCGATGGTTTGTCATGTCTACCCTTCGCGAGCGCGACCTTCGTTACGCGAACGCGAATGGCAATTTTGGCCAGTTACTTAAAAATATCCAAAACAGAACATTGACGGAAATTTTTCATCAAACACACGAACTCCTTCTTCTCTAAGGTTCTAGGGCGACTTTTAGAGCATTTCTTCACCAAAATTTCTTGGGTTAGTAAATCTTAACTTATTTTCTTCATTTTTCATCAATAATTGTTGAATCCCTAAGCCTAAAACACGTAATTTAGGGTAAAAATTGGGGAAAATGGGTAGAGTTATGGCTTTTTACTTTTTCTTGATTTTGACCTCGTTTTGGGGTCGAATTTGAGAATAAATTATATATTCGGGCTCGTGGGTGAATGGGGGATTTGATTTTGGTCCAAACCTCGTGTTTTGACCAAGCGAGCCCGGGGGACAATTTTGGAATTTTTAGAAAGAAAGCTTAGAAATCTATAATTAAACATTGGGTTTGATTTGTTTAGCATATATTAATATTATGAAGTCATTATTGTATAGATTTGATTGAGTTGGAGCCGAATTCAAGAGGAAAAGCGGTTGTTGTGGATTGATTTGGCCGTGGAAGTTGAAGTAAGTGTTTGGTTTAACCCTAGCTTGAGGGAATAGGAGTTGAGTCTTGTTTGCTACTTGCTAATTGATCGAGTACGATGTATAGGCATGGTGATGGGTATCTATACATTGGTGTCTAGCATGACCGTGAGTCCTTATTTGCGGATAATTGGTTGTTGTTATGCCTTTCATGCTTAATTGATGACTTCTATATGTTGTAAAGGCCTTGCGATAGAAATTGTGATCTTGGGACTTCGTGGAGCATTGGCTCGGCTCGAAATACAAATTGTGAAGGTGTATGAGATAAGTAACTCCTTGGAGCTTGGGCTCAAGTGATATTGTGAAATACGAGATGAAGTGAAAGAAAGAGAAGGGTTAATGATTTATTCCCTTGCCGGGACGTTGTGGTTATTGATGTAGTATCCTTGCCGGGTTTTTATTTGTTTGTTTGTGTACCCTTGCCGGGGCTTCCATTCTTGTTTTATTATTTCCCTTGCCCTTGTTGTTATTGTTGATTAGGTGAGGAAGAGTGTTAAAGTACGAAGGATGATGTCGTGCAATGAATGATATTTGTGGATTGGGTTGCGCGCCGCAACAATGTTAAATGATATGGATCGGGTTGCACGTCGCAACAATGATATTTATGGATTGGGTTGCACGCCACAATAATGATATTTCTAGATCGGGTTGCATGCCGCAACAATGATATTTATGGATCGAGTTGCACGCCGCAATAGTGTTATTATATATTGGGATCGGGTTACGCGCCACAATAATTACTGATACAAGTGTGTTTATTTGGGTATTTGTTTCTTATCCGCTGTAAATTCAAAGCTGCCCTTAGATTGTTATTCTGGATTTACTATTAATGTTGTTATCTCCCCACAACATGCTCCCTCTCCCATAATATTTACTTGTCTTGTATTTTCGATTCCAATGTATATATATAATTGTGCAGGTTTATGTGGTAGTCTAGTCTAGCCTAGTCACTACTTCGCCGATGTTAGGCTAGACACTTACCAGCACATGTGGTCGGTTGTGCTGATGCTACACTCTGTGCTATTTGCACAGGTCCAGGTAGGGGTGTACAAGTCAAACCATGAAGCCAAACCGAACCGACGAACCAAGTCAAACCGAAGAAAAAAACCGACTTGTGGTTTGGTTTGGTTGGTTTGGTGTTGGAAAATAAAAAACCGATAGCTCTTGGTTTGGTTTGGCGTTAACAAAAAATAAGTCAAACCGAATCTAAACCAAACCGACGTTATATATATATAAATTTTAGAAATTTTATACATAAAAAATAATCATTAAAATCTAATTTGTAAGTATTTTCTAAACTATTTTATAGTTTTCAATGTCTTGAGATATTATTTATTTGTGGGCTTGTAAATTCACTATCCACTAAGTAGATTCTATCTACATAACCTAAATATCAAGCCCAAACTAAATCCAACAAGACAAAAAATAATAAAATAGATTATTCCATATCTTCCCTATGTTCCAATTCCAAAATCAAAGAACCCCAAATATTAGAAACCATTCCCCCACATCATACGAGCTTCCTGCTTGTCATTTTGCTCACATAATTGGTTATTATTTTAGTGTTGAGGTTTATCAAGTTTACAGTGTTTTGCTTTGTCATATGTTTGTTGTCAATTTCTATTATGGAAGGTCTTGGAATTATGATTGATACGAATAATTGATATTCCTCATATATTATTAAGAAAAATAGTAATCATGCGGATAATTGGTGATTATTTTACCTCTTTTTCAAGAATAATATAACTAAAAAGGAAAACCAAAAAAAAACCGAAAAAAACCGAAAAACCGAAAAAATCGACTAAAACCGAAACCGAAAAAACCGAATTTATGTTGGTTTGATTTGATTATGAATTTAGTAAACCGACATAATTGGTTTGATTTTGGTTTAATAAAAAACCAAACCAAACTTCCTCATGTACACCCCTAGGTCCAGGTCTCGAGCAACAACAGCAGCAGTATTAGTACGGGAGCAGGCCTTCAGTCCAGCAAGACTTGAGGTATCCTTGCAGGCATCCGCAGGCCCCGCGTCTCCCTTATTCTCTCTTTTTTAGTCTGTTACCTCCTTGTATTCGAGACAAACAGCTCATGTGTTCTTTCAGACATTTGTATTTAGTATTTCTTAGCAGTTCATGAGTATTGTGACACCAATCTTGGGTAGAGGCTTATATTGACTATTTCGCATTTTGATTCAGTTTCTATAATTAAGACTTCCACTACTATTTAATTTCGCTGTTTTTTTATATTGTTGCCATGAATTGTTAAAGGGGGCCATGTTGTAAACGAAAGGTAACTAAATTTGGCTTGCCTAACTTTCATGAGTAGGCGCCATCACGACTCCCGAGGGTAGAAAATCCGGGTCGTGACAAGCACGAAGGGTGATGCAGTACACATTTTTATTATATGATTGCTATGGTGAGGACAAGAATAAAAGCATGAAGGGTAATGCCGTGCATTTATTGATTTTGATTCTTTGTTGATATCAGAGTTATATTGTTTCTTTCGTTTACTTGTTGTTTTTCTATTTGGAATCGATATTTCTTCCACAGCATGCTCCCCCTCCCAGAGTTGATTGTTTATTTTCTGTACTTCTTTCCGCTGCATATATGAATTGCACAGGTTTATTTGGTTGTCTGGTCCTAGCCTCATCACTACTTCTCCGAGGTTAGGCAAGGCACTTACCAGCACATGGGGTCAGTTGTGCTAATGCTACACTCTGCACTCTTTTATACAAATTCCAATACTGTGGACTCCGGACAATAGATTGGGTGGCTAATCCAAGGTAGACCTGCAGGCGTCCGCAGGCCCTGGCGTCTCCTCTATCCTTTATTTCCTGTTTCATTTCTTTGATTCAGAGACAGTGTACCTTTTATTTCAGATTTTGTATTTAGCACTTTTAGATCGTCTGTGGTACTGTGACACCAGATTTTGAGTGATTAAGGCTTGAGTATTTGTAATAGATATAAATTTAAGATATTTTATTATTTTCTTCCGCTTAATATAAATTTTCGATGTTCATATGTTATCGCCTTTGTCACACCTCCTTTTTACCGCATTATACACCCCGTGAAGGGGGTAAAGGAGTTTTTCCAATTAAAGGACAATCGGAACGGAATTTATTATTAAGATTCAGAGTCTCCACTTGGGAGATTAATGGTGCCCCAAGTCACCGGTTGAATCCCGAACCGAGAAAATTATGACTCTATTAACAGTCCGCGAACAAGAAATCCGGATAAGGAATTCTGTTAACTCGGGAGAAGGAGTTAGGCACTCCCGAATTTCGTGGTTCTAGCACGGTCGCTCAAACGTTGTATTTGCTTCTATCTGATTTCTATATATATTCTATTTTTATGTGCCTTTATTAATAACCCGCTTTTATATTTGAATTTTTTACAAGAATTGCAACGTCGTGAAAATGTATTTCGGACCACACCATACAAGTACGCCTATGGCCTTTAACACATTTCGACTTTGTTGAGATTTGGATTTGGGTCACATAAATGTACATCCGTATTTAAGCAAGTAATATTATTATAAATCGCGCCTAAAAGCATCTACGTGTTAAATATCTTTGGGGAAAACCGTGAAATTTGCTAAACGATTCTCCCAACTTCTAGGTATTTTATTAAGCAATTATTGAGGGCCCCGCAATTGTGTGTTTTTATTTGGCGAGGCTTGTCTCAATTTTTATTAAAGGCCAATCCTAGGGTAAACTATATTCTCTATTTGTTTTTGTCCCTAAAACAAGGAAAAAATCTAATTAATTTCATTATACAAACGCTTTATTTATTGTTTATCCGATTCCGAAAAATTTTAGGCCTTAAAGGCTTGTCCTAAAGCCTTAACTTTAACGTCTCTTGGGTCTCAAATGGTGAGCCCAAATACAACAGCAATTAACAATTAAGCCTCTAAATGAGATCAAAGAATACAAAAATAAGCCAATAAGCTTTTGTATATGGTGATTAATGCCCTGATAATTTTATTTTTTGTATACGAACGATAAAAAACTGAATAATAAATTGAATTAACTACTTCTATTTTTAGGATAAACGTGATTCTATATTGCTTATGATTATTCAATTCTAACTCTAATTCTAACAAACCTAAACGTTATTGAAAGAAAAGCAGAAAACTACCGTTACTTATGATTTAAGCCATTTCTCAAGTTTGACAAACATTAGTCTAATGAATAAACAAGATTATCACTCGTTATCATTATATACTCGTAAAGTTACCTACTCAGAAATTATCTAACCTATTCAGGCAACAATCTACACTAGTTACAGCCTGCCTAATTAGAATTAAGGCTTAATCTGATACAAATCAATACA
>MU670772.1:0-14429 GCA_026770625.1 Nicotiana glauca
TGTGATAACAAAAACTATTTTATTTTATAATTTTTGGGAGTAATTGTCGTGAGAGCAAAAATCACGTGCTCACATCTATGAGTTGAGTTGACGTATGCGTGTCAAGGTCGAGCCGAGTATGTTGAGAAGGTAATATAGCTCCTGAGATTTTGGTACGCACTTGTTTTGCTTTGGCAGCTGCCATTTTTGATTTCACAGTTCAATTAGAAGGTCGACTTGGAGATGCAGCTTCGGGAGGAGCTTAAGATAAAAGAAGCTGAGGCCCTGGGGTTGAGACAAGGTATGGACGATCTCGCTTCTGAGAAGGAAACTCTAAAAGAGCAGTTAGCTTCGCTCGAATGCCATCTTCGAGGCGCGAAGTAGGAGAGCCTAGATCGGGTCCTTGAAATTAAGGAGCTTAAAACTGGATCTACTGCTGAGCTGGCCAAGGCCAAATCTGATGTTGCGACAATTATAACTTCGTATCGAGTTGATGCCGAAGCAGCTAATGCTGGGGCAAAAGAGATCTCTTCTATAACGAAGGCTAAGTTGTCAAGTGCCCTTGACCATGCTAGGGGACAATCCTGGAGGATGATCCTCGAGGAGATACATGCTCGTGGCTTCGATCATTCAGCTGATATTGAAGCGGATAAGATTTTGAAAGAAGAGGAGGCCGCTCTACTTTCTGACGAAGATAATTCAACTAGTTCCTCTCGGGAGTGAAGGAGACGGGGATGAAGTCCCCAAGGATGAGGCTCTCGAAGATGTGACTCCTGGATATGCAGCTACTAAGGATGCGACCTTGAAGTAGTTTTAGGTTACTTTATTTTGTTTTCTTGTAAGACTCCCTTGTGTAATTATTTCCTATAATCATTTTTTGGAGATATGAGGGGAACTTTTAATCTCGTCTTTGGCTAGTGCTGGTTTTAACATTGCCTGTATTCAACATTACCTTTATTTATGGAAAACTTCGTTTGAATAACTTAGATATTTATCGATAGGTATAATAGTGTTTGAGCCGTGTTTAAATCAACTCATTGTGGGCTAGGGATATTGTGAATCTCGAGTCTGAATCAAAATGAAAGTAGAGTCTCGAACTATAAGTTTTAGGCCCTTAAGCCTTTCGAGGTTGGTCCTTAGGATCTTATTTATCGGCCCTTAGGATCTTATATATTGGCCCTTAGGCTCTTATATATCTGCCTTTAGGCTCTTATATATCGACCCTTAGGCTCTTATATATCGGCCTTTAGGCTCTTATATATCGACCCTTAGGCTCTTATATATCGGTCCTTAGGCTCTTTAAGTTGGGCCGATTCGGCCTCTTAGAATGGCTATATATTTTTCTCTTATTTCGGTTGGTCCTTAACATGCTTTTTTTTTGCACCTGTAGGTTTTTCGAAGGTTCGACATATTGGAATCTTATTAGTGATTTGTTTGTGTAAACATAATCGAACACCTCTTGAGGTAATTTTGAGGGACGATGTTATCGAAACCCTTGGAATTTTTGAGAACTGAATTTATCGAAGCCCTTTGTATTTTTCTTTTGCCGAGGGTAGCCTGATTTAATCGATTTTTTACAAAGTTTTGAAGGTATTTTAATTTATAGCGGAAGTCGTACGTCTCCAAACCGCATTTTTTTGTCATAGCTTTATATGACCGTGGTATTTTATTTGGCTGTAGCCTTTATATGACCGTAGTCTTTAGTGTAGCAATACCCTTCGGGTATGTCACTTGGACTTGTTTCCCAATAACTTTCCAAACTTGTTTGAGAAGTTAAACCCCGAGAATATTGGTATTGGCCTTTGTTTCGAATGGGTGCCTCTTTTAGGTCTTATAAATTTGAATTTTTGGTGGCAGTCCCCAAGTATTCGGGGTGCTTTTATGTTTTGGATTTTAAGCCGTGTCCCGTAGGATTGTAAGTGTAGAGTTTGTATGAGACACAAAGTTTTTTGATATAACCTGGATGCTTCTTTAAATAGTTGATACATACGTACATGTTTTGCTATCGGGGCTCGACTATTCTATATGAACACGGTTCATTTGACTGTTTGGACCATTACAAGGTTCTCCTATTGAGACCCTCTTAGGCGTGAAGTATCTTTCCCAAAAATGTAGCATTCGAGGGTGATGCCCCCAATATTCGAGGTTGATTGAAAAGAAGCTTTGAATACTTGTTGACCGTTCATTGGGTAGCATATAGGTGTTACCTCGTTAAAAACCTTATTGGTAAAACCCATTTGGGACAAAATCCGAGCTAAGGAAAAAAGAGTGCAACGCATGCTTTACAACCTATGACCTTTGTGTAGGAAGGGGTATTCTCGAGATCACGAGGCTTTGAGAGCTTCCATTGTGCCGAGCCTGTAAGATCCTTTATCAACGACTCCGAGGTCTTGCTATCCGTGAACATAATATCACTGAGACCCTTGATCTGGCTGGCAATATTTTCGATGCCCCGATTTGATACCACGAAGGCCGAGAAATTCAACCGTGTCAACTATGAGGGAACGCTTCTCTGGGTTGAGCTTCATGTCGTATTGCCCCGATATGTTGATTATTTCCTGCAAATGAAGTAAAGTGGTCCTTTGCACACAGGGACTTGACTAGTCATATCATTAATATAAACTTTCATTATTTTACCTGTTTATCCTTCGAGCGGAACCCCTTTCATATTTAAATGGGGCGAAGCAATGCGGTCTATATTATCAATAAGAACCTAAATGAGTTTTTTCCTGAGAGCAGGGATTAATCTTATTCCCAGGTGTACCTTTCTCTTGAGCGGTTGGCTTGGTAACATCAACCTTTTCGGGAACAACTAAGGTTCGATGATCTTGATCTTGGGAATTCCCTTCGCCTTCGGTTACCTATTATTCCTATTCCGTCGAGGCTTGAAGTTGCGACTACTACTTAGCCACTTGCTTACCTTTGGAGTTCGATGTCTCTGAGGTCAAGGGTTCCGATATCATTACCATTTCCTAGATTGCGAACATCTCTTTTGCAGCATGCTGTTCTCTGTGGACTGTTTTCACTCTTTCTTCTGTCGGGAGCTTCATCATCTGATGGAGAGTCGAAGGCACTGCCCTCACACTGTGTATCCATGGCCTCCTGAGAAGTGCGTTATACTTCATGTCACCTTCGATGACAGGGAACCTGGTGTCTTGTATGGTCACAACTATGTTTATAGGCAAGATAATTTCTCCCCTCGCTATTTCACTTGCCATGTTGAAGCCATTCAGCACCCGGGATGCATGTACAATCTGATCTTGTAGGCAGAGTTATTTCACGAACCTCGATCTGATTATGTTCGCCGAGCTTCCTGGATCCACTAAGACACGTTTAACCTGAATTTTATTCAAAAGGATAGAGATTACCAGGACATCGTTGTGAGGCTAGGATACGTCTTCTGCTTCCTTGTCGCAGAATGATAGAGCAGGGAATATAGATCCGAATCCATTTTTCCTTTGTGATGGATACTTTAGTACATTTGAATGTAGGTTCTATGCGACGTCAGCTCCACCGATGATCATGTGAATGACATATTGAGGTTCTTCGGGTTTATTCTTCTTGTTTGCATCTCTTTCTCGGAAATGGTTTTTGGCCCGGTCACTATGAAATTAACGAAGGTGTCCCTCGTTCAATAGTCAAATTACCTCCTCTCTAAGCTGTTTGCAATCCTCGGTCTTATGCCCATGAGTACCATGGTACTTACACATTATGTTAGGGTTTCTCTGAGAAGGATCTGTCTGTATGGGCTTGGGCCATCTAGTATCTTTATTTTTGCCAATGGATGAGATAATACTTGAGGCGTCGAAACTGAAGTTGTATTCTGACAATTTGGGAGCCTCCACTGGTCCCGAGCGCCTGTCGGACCCGGTTTTGCCCATGAATCCCCGAGAGCTTTGGCCTCGATCTACTCTTCGATCATTTTGAGGTGCATTACGCCTTAAAATGTTCCTTCTGTCTTCGACGTACGGTTGATATATTTCCTTGTTAAATATTGATCCTTGGTCTGTGTCCCTCGGGGGCTTGGCTGTGAATCTGTTTGGGTGAACTAAGCCCGAGGGGGCTCCCAACTAGTCGTCCTTGACCCTAATTTTTTACTGATACCGATTTTGCACATCCGACCATGTCACAGCTGGATACTCGATCAAGTTCTTCTTTAGCTGTTGAGATGCTACCGAGCTTTTTTTATTCAAACCTTGAATAAAGGCCTGAACTGCCCGGTCATCATAGATCGGGGCCGGGGCATTTCCATCCTTTCCATCTGAAATTGGGGCACGAACTCTCTTAGCATCTCGTCATCCCTTTGTTTTATTTTGAAGATGTCCTATTTTCTTGTGGCTACCTTTATGGCCCCGACATGTGCTTTTACGAAGGCGTCCGCCAGTATAGCAAATGAATCAATGGAGTTAGCAGCTAGGTTGTGATACAGATCATAGCTCCTTTTGATAATGTTTCCCCAAACTTCTTTAACAATATTGACACGATTTCATCATCGTTCAAGTCATTTCCTGTGATTCCACAAGTGTATTGTTGACACCCAATTTTTCCTATATATTTTCAATATGCAAAATAATTTCAAAATGGCTTATATATGCATATGAAAGCATATTCAAGTGTTTTATTATCTTTTTCATAATTAAATCAATTTATTTCCCTGTTTCATCCATAAAATCCTAATAATTATGTCCAAAATTATTATTTTGATGATTCATTTATTGGATTCATATATTTATGCCAAAATATGGCTAAGGTAATTTTTGCATATTTTACAATTTCATTTAGTATTTTTTAAAATTAATTACACATAACAGCAATATTAGTCATTTTTAGGTTTAAATTTGTCTCATGTTTATAAAATGGGATATTATATTTTTAAATTATTAATTATATATTATAAATCATTTTAGTGCTTTCAATCTATAAACTTATTTACTATTTTTATAAATTAAAAGGGAAAAGCGGCTACTTCAATTATAGCCCAAAATTGTGTTTCAATTATAACCCAAATCAGGACCCCAATTTCCCCAGCCCAATTTCAATTTTAACCCGACCCCTAAACCAATTAAACCAACCCAATCTGGATCCTTACCTGCCCCATTCAATCCAGGTCGTTGATCAAAATGACCAATGGCCACTAGATCCCCTTACCATTTTTAACCCAAAGCAACCCTTTACCCTAAATCATTTTCCACCACCCACCGCCCCTGAATTCCCCTTTCTCTCAATTCTCTCTGAAACCTCATCTGAACCCTAGCCGCCGCCCTCTAAGCCTACCCTAATCCGCCATGATACCTACCCAATCCATGACCCCTCGTGGTCATTTAGGACGTGTATCAACCTCCTACGGCTCCTGGATGTTTGGTTTTGTGGTTTCATGACCAGACCTCGGATGAGTCTAGTCCAGTCCTGCTCGACTGTTGTTCATGGCCTTTCTCCGGCCATCCACGACCTTTCTCCGACCATTCATGGCCTTTCAAGGCAGATCCTTGACCTTTTCTGGTTAGATCGTTAACTTTCGAGGTCTTTCTCACTTCTTTTGGGTTTTCTGAAACCCTAGCTCGAAGACCTTTCAATTTTCTTTTAGATCTCTCTTAGATCTATATTTACTATGAATTTCTTAAGTATTTTTCTCGAAGGTTCTTCAACTTTTCTTTCAAAACGACTCTTTATTTCTTCCAACGATTAGGGTTTTCCTTTAAGTTTTTCAAACGATTTCTTCTCTGATCTTAATGATTGTCTGTGATTTTGCCATGTTTAAAACGATTTTCTCATATTGTTCTTCTATATATTTCAGCATGTTTAAAAACCCCAGTTCCTTTTAGTCTTATCCGAGTTCTGAGATTGTTTGTTTAAATGTGCACTTGTTCTTGCTTTTTAACTCTCTTTTCATTGTTTGATTTTGAGCTCTTACCATATCTTAAACTGGACTACTGTTAAAGTCCTAAATTTCTTAGAAGTGTTCTCACTTGTTACTACTGTGAGACCTTTATCTATTTCTGATTTCTCTTATCTGGTACTATGTTCTTCTTCACCATTGATTCTATGTGACTACTTGACTACTGTGCCTCGAATATTTTCCTTACTACTGAATCCTAACTTATTTCTGCCACTACTGTATGTTTGTGGTATCTCTTTTGCCAATGTGTTTGGCCTCGCATGTCTGATGCTTCTGTTCACTCTATTTATATATTGAAGTGCAGAATCATGTTTCTTCCTTGATTGATCTCATGACTGATTGCAAAAGCTTTTCTTTTATTAACTATAATTCCACTTTCTTGTTTGAATTAATTGATTTCTTTCCCTTTATTGTGATATTTTACCTTGCCGAATCCTTTTCAAAATAAACCTATTTTGTACTTGGACTTGATTGTTTACTGCATGCTTTTACTGTCCCTTATATGGCAATAATCAATCTTTCCAAACTAATTTTCTTTTTTTATTTGAAACCTGTTAGTACCCGTTAAGCCATGATTCCTTAATTATAGGGAATCACTTGTGTGATTGATTCTGACTTGTGATTGTTTCCATGTTTGTGTTAAGACTTTACTTATTACCTTACTTATCACTCGTTTTCAAAAGCTATAAATACCCACCCCTCTTCTTTCAAAACACGAAGAACTTGAGTTCAAAACACACATTCACACTTAAAACTCTCTCTTCTTTACTGCTATTTGCTATTGCTTTGTCTTGTTGGCTGAAAGCCAACGTTAGATTGTGGAATCTTGCTTACTTTTTCTTATTGCACTTAAACGCTCTACTGGTACGTCCTAATTAATTTTTCAAGCCTCAACAACAACATGCTCTCTTTAGCTGCTTCAGTTTTCTCATTCTTGTTTACTTTTGCTTATGTTTTCGCAGTCTTTTTACATTACCAGCATGCTGAAATATGTTCCATTTCCCTTTTTTAGATTAATGTTTCCCTATGTATGTACTCTGTCAATCGCTTGTTATATGATTTGCTGACTTATTAATCCCAAACCCCACATCCCCTCCATGTGTCTTTATTCCATTATTTGGTTTGTGTCCATGCCAACATCAGTTATTACTATACATGACCAAACCTGTCCCTTTCCAGAGTCATATTCTTCATACAATGCATTCCCAAAATCCCTCAACCCTTTGAGTTATTACTGATTCTGTGTATTTTGAGCTACTACTACTGTTTTTCAAATCACCCTTTAATACTATTTCCAACTTAGTTTTAATCAATCTCTGACCTGTACTTCCACTATATTCTTAGAACCTAGGTTTTGCCCCTCTTGTGTGAGCCTTGCCTTGGGACCCTTGAGCTCCTTTTGAACTTGAAAACATAAGGTATGGCCTTTCACACTGCACTCATTCTTGTCTGGTTATGCAAACCTGGGTGTAAGCACTGCCAAGGGCCCCTTGAAACCCATAGGGAACTTTGATACACCCAGGTATGAGAAAGGTTTTGAACACCATGGGCATTTGAAGTGATTAATTATATAACTCAGATAGGAAGTCAAGATCAGGCTTCTTTTGATTGTAATTTCTTATTTCTGCAATTCTTTTGTAATTTAAGTATTTGGTCTGTAGTAATTTATAACAAATATTAGGTTTTGGCTAGTAAAAGGGGATGGGGCAATCATGCATGTTTTAAGGGTAGATATCTTGCCTATAGGATCTGTTCTACATGTTTTACTTCCACACTTAGATATCTTGCTTATAGGATTTGTTCTGCATGTTTTACTTCCACACTTAGATATCCAGCTTATAGAATCTGTTTAATAAAATTTTGCATGTTTTACTTCCACACTTAGTATCCTACCTATAGGATCTATTTAATGAGTTCTGCATGTTTTACTTCCATTGTTAGATATCCTGCCTATAGGATCTGTTTAATGAGTTCTGCATGTTTTACTTCCACGCTTAGACATCATGCCTATAGGATCTAATGGATATAATCAGACATCATGCACTCAAAGTAAAATCAGCTTCTAAATTAGATGTCATGCCCATAAGGTTAATATAAATCTTTTTATAGAGATCATGCCTATAGGAATTTATCCGTGATCAAATAAATCCTGCCTACTTCATTTCATGTTCAATTAGATACCATGCCTATAGGACCAAAATTAGCCTTGAATAATTAGATACCATGTTTGTAGGAATAAAGAAATCATGCCAATAGGATCTAAAACTAGTTTAGTTAAAAAATCAGTTTGACTCGTACTGTTATGAATCAGTTTAAACAACCTACTCCTTTATCAATACGGTTTAGAAAGCATGCCTATAGGATCCAAATCGCTCATTTAGAACATTTTACTTCTTTACTATATTTCTAATCAGCAATAGATATCATGCTCCTAGGACATCACTATTACGCTTAGGCAAGCCTTAGGCAATAATAATGATAAAATAGAATTCGCCTTTATCTAATTAGCAACTGCTACAACTAGCAGACAGGCCTGATTCAGACTTTTTATCCGAGCTATATAAGGAATTTGGTTCTAACTCAAGTCCCCTATATTAGGATTTTGTTTTAAATTTAGACTTTAATTGTGCTTGAGTCGTGCTATTTATATGTACTATTTGCGGAGGAATATATGACCCTCTAACTGCCTACATGTTTCCCTTTTTAAATGAAGTCCTACGTATTTTGTATGTCGCCTTAGCCTTTTTCCTTTAAACCTAAGAGTCAGCCTAAATCCTCCATATTATAGGAATAGAAGTCCTAAATTCCTCCGGGACTGATAGGAATGAGACGAATAATAGCACGCAATAGAGTTCGAAACCAATCCGCGCTTTAAATACCTTTATGGGGTGGGAAGGGTAGATATGGATATGATGATCGGTGCGCTAATACCATGTGTAGCCCCTCTTTTGAGGAGTGATTACCGGGTATTGTATTGATGTGATCCATATTACAAATAAACCTAGATCCTCCTTTATATTCATCAGCATGCTTAGTTATAACTCTTTCAAAACTTTGCTTTATTTTATCATTTTCAAACACTTGTGTATTTAAAATCCCCTCTTATTTGAGCCTTATTTGTTACGTGTTAATTGCATAAATTTACAAAGAACTATGTGGACGGGAACCACACTCGTAGATCCTGAGGGGTGCCTAACACCTTCCAATTGGGATAATTTCAAGTCCTTACCCTATCTCTGGTTATTAAAATGTAGTTGTAGTTGAACCCCATAGTTGCCCTAACGCACCTTAAAATCTTTAGGTGACAACTCTTCAAAATTGCAAAACCTTTTCCCAAAAGGAAAGAGTTGTCCCAACCGAATATCATAAACCCGATTTCCGCGAACGAAAAAGGGGCGTGACATGTATGAAGTAATATGTTCATTAGGGTCAGTTGTTCCATTATATTTTGGTATATCGGGCATGCAAAACTTCTTGGGAATGGGCATCGGAACCGCACTTGGGGTAAAGGGTTTTTGTATGAATTTTTTGGCATCTAGACCCTTCAAAACTGGAGGTGCTCCCGGTATTTGGTCCACTCGAGAGTTGTAAGTTTTCACTTTTTTGTCATTATCTTCTATCTTCTTTTCTCCTGACTTGATCCTTTTAGTTAGTTCCTTGAGCATTTTCATGGTTGTGGGGTTAGCCACCGAGCCACTTTCGTCAGGCCTTTCTAGCCTAGCTCGTGCCGGGCGCTTACTGGTTCGGCAGTGTTAGGAGTTCTGTAATGACTCTGAAGCTGAGCGATGGCGACTTGCTGAGCTTGCAACATCTCGAATATAACTTGGAGGCTAACTCCTTTTTCTTCCATCCCTCGTGTCTCCTGGTCTCCGGCCTGGGGTTCCCTGTGTGCATTCCTTACAAGGTCTGTGCCTACATCCGTGTTTAGAGCGTTGTGTGAACTGATATCAACCGGCTCCACGTTAGGCACACCTCGGGGGTTTATGGGTGGAACACCGACCCCTATAGGGTTGTTTTCTCCTAGACCTTCGTCCTCGTGAATGTGTGCATTCTGTGTGCTAGACATGATTAAGCCTGAAATCTAAGAATCTCCGACAAGAAAAAGTGTGAAGAATAACGTGTGTTACCAGAAAACTAGCACTAAAATAATCACTATTATCTTTAGTCTCATGGTGGGCGCCAAACTATTTATGTCGAAAAATGTGAGTAACAATTAAAGATAATTTGTGGTTTTAAAGATACGTGATATATTCTAATACTAGTGATTATACAAGTAATATTAAGGTTAAGTAAGAAGAAAAGATGAACCGAATCAATATTGTTGGAACAATAGGGGCCTCGAGTTTGGTTATCCAGGGACCTCGAGGTCAACTAAGACCAATAAAATATGAACAATAAAGTAAAGACAATGAAGTTGAAGTATAATTGTTAAGCACTTTAAACAAGAGAAGAATAGAATGTTCTATTGCAGTGAATAATGTGATGCCTTATAAAATAATTGGGGTCCCTTTTATATAGGAGGAGAAAACCCCAATATTAGTACATTCCTCATTCTGGTAAATAATTTTATTGGTACTGGTGTATAACGGCCTAGTACGAACCTGTACCATTTCGCACAAACCTTATCCTTTAATTAATGCCCTGGCCTACGTGTCCTTGAGAAATCCCCGATCTTTCTTGATTGACTTCGAGATTATGTTTCCCTCGATGAAGGCCGTGCCATGCCTTCGATCAGCTTCCTCGAGGTAGGTGTCCCTTAGCCAGATCTGACCCCCACTTCGAATCTCCCGGTCTCGGACCTATAGCCCGATTTAAGACTTCAAAATTATGCTCCTCGATTTTGACCGTATACTGACTTAAAATACCTTTTTACGTAGTTTTCAAATATATAAATTTTATTTTAAAATATTTAAAGATCCTATGCTTAAATTCATAGTCTAATTTTTAAGGTTTGACTCGAAATTCGAACGCCACCGTATAAATTAGGACAAAGGAAGTACTATTAATACATAGCATTTCAGACAAAATGAAAAAAATGTGAAGTATTAGTAGGATTATTATAAGGGTATTAAGTGGTTAGCTTCAAACTATATGGACTATATCAATCAACTTAACTATATTAGATGGGTGTTTAAAGTCATTTAAACGTTCCTGAAACATGGTGCATAAAGCTGAGGAATAATCATTTTTTCAGACTTGTAATTGAAATTAGCCATAGATTTAACAACCATTCAGGAATACTCAATTAGTGTTATAGATTTCGAACTTAAAAAAATAAAACTCCATAATAATATCTTGGACGAAATTCAGGACAATGAAATGGAGGTTCACTTTTTTTAAGTTCTAAATCCAGTACACTATCATGGATTTTAAAATCAGGACAGTATCCTGAATTTTTCATTTGTTTAAGTTCGAAATCCAGGACTGTCATGGTATTTTTGCATTAAAAGTGGCTACTTATTGAAGAACTTTCAAACACTGATCTTTTTTCAAAAACAACTAAAAAGTGGCTAGCCCATACAAATTTTACCATAAACTTGCTGCAAATTTTATTCTGGGCCAATTTGAGCAAGGCAGTCCTCTTAAATCACTTCATTAGACCTTATTGAGCGGGCATTTGCATCTATACCCGTTTTTTGTATCACATTTTAACCTATGCCCGCTTTGCAAAAAAGATTGCAAGCGTACCCGTTTTTTCACATAATTTCAGCACACGGGGCTGAAGTAGCAAAGACAATTACAAAAAATTTCAGCATTTTAGTAGCCGGGCCTGAAGTTCAGCTCTAGAGCTGAAGTTTTTGTTTTGTAACTCGCGAACTTCAGCTCTAGAGCTGAAGTTTGCCAATTATAAAATAAAAACTTCAGCTCTAGAACTGAGCTTTAGAGCTGAAGTTTTTGTTTAGTAACCTGTAAAACTTCAGCTCTAGAGCTGAAGTTTTCAAGTTATAAAATAAAGTTTTTCAGTTATAAAATAAAAACTTCAACTCTAGAGTTGAAGTTTTTATTTAGTAATCCGGAAACTTCAGCTCTAGAGCTGAAGTTTTCAAGTTATAAAATAAAAACTTCAGCTCTAGAGCTGAAGTTTTCCCGTTATAAAATAAAAACTTCAGCTCTAGAGTTGAAGTTTTTGTTTAGTAACCTGGAAACTTCAGCTCTAGTTATAAAATAAAAACTTCAGCTCTAGAGTTGAAGTTTTTGTTTAGTAACCTGGAAACTTCAGCTCTAGAGCTGAAGTTTTTCAGTTATAAAGGGAAGCTGAAGTTTTTTAAAAAGTAGGTACGAATGCAAACAAAAAGACAAAGCGGCTAAAGGTTAAAAAGGGGGGCCCAAATAGGGCGCTCCGTGCAATTTTTACTTATTGAGCTCACCACGATAGCTCTGACAATGTAATTATAGGAGTCTTTATACAAATAATCGGTCGAATTCATCGTTTACTTTTTTTAATCAGTATAATATATAGATTATACAATAATTATTATACATAGATTATATCTGCCAGCTATTATAGGTTTAAGTACTTAGGTAGGCGACTATTTAAGTTAGTTCTTCGTAATAATATTTAAGTTAATTCTTCATAGTAATATTGATGGATCCGGCCTAATCTGATTGTTGGACACAAAGCCCAAACGATATCCTCCATCTTAACTAGTAATCTGGGCTTGAAAGTTGAAACAAGCAATCGAAGTCCGTAAGATAATCTAAATTCACAGGAAAATTGCGTTAAAATAGCGCAGGTCAGCCAGTTTTCGGACTGATCATTCAAAAATAGTCAGTGTTTGCAAAGTCATTAAAAAATAACCATTGTTTTGCTGCAACACGAAACATTCTAGCATAATATACTGGAGATCGATGCACTGGAACTCCAACACACGAAAAGTTCCGGTATAATGTACTGGAGATTGAAGCACCAGTATGTTATGCTGGACCGTTATATTATAGTGGAACTCCAATTATATTACACTAGAGTGATACTGGAGTTCCAGTATATTATACTGGAGTATTTTTCGGATTATGAACAGTGTTTACGTTTAAATTTATCTTTACATGAAAAGTGGCTAAATTTCGATTACTTTTGAAATTGTGGCTATTTTTGAATGACCACTTATGAATTGGCTATTTTTTATTTTTCCCCGAAAATTGCACTTTAGTCCCTTGATTTTAAGGGCATCTATAATTTTCTTCTGTACACAGTACGTATGAAAGCTTCAAACCGATTCTTGCTATACCTCATTTCCAACGACATATCTGACTAAAACAAGTTATTCAGATTAGAAAGAAATGAGACTAATAGAATTAAATAAATATATAAAACTCATATAGCCAAACCCAACCAATTTTAGTTTGATGCGTAGTTGATTGATTTAATTGATTGTTCAATATTCATGTCTTGCAATTTAAATTACAACCAATTCTAGAAATATATGTTTGAACCGAGAACACTTTCAGTTCTCAAATAATTAAATTTATTTTCATATTTCCTATAGGAGGAGGTGGACCTATGCTGGTTGAAGAGGGGTCACCTGATTCCATTAATTTTTGCAGAAATTTTGATTATATAAATGATTGTTTGCAATAAATTTGTGCAGAAAAATAAAATTGCAGTCACAAAATAAGATAAAAATATTTTTACTAATCAATTGTGAGTGTAATTTTGTTTCTCTCTTGATTCTTCTCTCCTAATTATCTCCGTGATTCGAGGGCTGAAGCCGCGGATGTATTTGATCTCCAGCCTCTTGAACTATTTGATTTTGAAGAAGTATCCGACCATATTTTGATCTCTTTGTGAATATCCCAAGAGTTTATGAGATTTTGAGACACATCTTCAAGGAAATATGTATCCCTTTATATATGTGTGAGTTGGGGTCTAGGATAAAGTAACCTCCAAGAAACCCTAATAGACTCCTAGGATTTCAAGAGTCCTTTAATATTTTTATTTTAGGATTTGACTTGATCCCTTAAAATTTCGATGTCTATAATGATATATATTAAAAACGGTCATATATTTTTTATGAAACTTTCAAATTAAATCCAATGCGAATATTAATTTAGTAGTTCGTTGATGTGTCTTACCACCTTCAAATTCTAGGTCTGCCTAATTCCTCCACGGATACATGAATAAGAGAGGCAAAGACCTCTTAATCAACTAAGCTTTTTGGCTCCCTTTTCTAGGACAAGAATACAAGATGTGAGCAATATTGAGAAAGAGACCCCAATAAGAAAAAGTGACCTATCCCTTGCCCAAGAAAAGCAAAAGGTAATCTTCAAGTGTTTGGCTAGGGAAAAAAATACGCAATTTTTATTTTTTGCTCTCAAAAATTGAAAATATATACACATATGAAATCAAAATTAAAATGTCCACTTTCTCCTGATAATAAGGATCTGCATGTGTAAGAGATCCTAGGTTGTTTCTCTCCCCCACTTTTCTCAACTTGTCTAGGAAAAATCTCTTTTTTATTTTTAGCACCAGACACTATAGCTCTTCCCATTGTCCGATCCAAGAAATATATATATATATATATATATATATATATATATATATATATATATATATATA
>MU670772.1:24223-100256 GCA_026770625.1 Nicotiana glauca
TTTTTTTTTTGGTCATAAACTCCTAAAATATATAAAAACTAAATAATGAGAAACCAAGAGATCCCATTACCTTGAGACAGATGTGGCATTCTGTCAACCTCTTCCCTTCATAATAATCTGCAATCTCTCTCCCTTCACCATTAATGGGGCTGGTTAGATGTTGGAGGAAACATAATTCGGCTTTTTTTTTTTACTTTTAACTTGCGTCAAAAATTATTTATATTTAATAGTTAAAAAATATGTATATAATTTGTATAATTTTTGTATATAACACATAAAATATGTATATATATATATATACAAAAATATACAAAAAAATATACTACATATTTTCGACTATTATTTTGAAAGAGGCTATATTACGGTGTTATTTTCCAAACATAATAGTGCAACTTGCTCTACCACGGCATGCTAAAGCTAAACATATATATTGTGTATTAATTAGTATTGAAATTATTACTCCCTCTATTCTTTTGTACTAGTTCTCTATTAACTTGACACGCTCTTAAGAAATTACATATTAAAGATTTATTTTATTATCCTTGTTAATTGGTTATTAGTGTTGTAACTCTTCCAACAAATTTGAAAAGTATGGGTACTTAATACTAAGGGTAATACTGAGAGAAAATAATATATCTCTCTTGATTTAATTACTAAAATAAACAAGTAAAAAAAATTATTTTTAGTATAAGAGACTAGTAAAAGAGGTGGAGGGAGCATTAAGAGATTTTTTTATTGTAACTATCAGGTATTCGAAATCCACCGACACTATCATAAATTCAGATTCGCGCCGTATGGGGTACATTAAAGGAAAACGGTACCTATTAGAAGTTTTTTTATTATCAGGGCTCGCACCCAAAATCTTTGGCTGTATGTAAATTTAAAGTTTTAATAGATTAAGGGGTAGGGTAGAGGGGATGTGAGATTTTTCTACGAAGGTGCAGCCCTTCTTCTATTCAATCATGCATATGTACACATGAATGAATGATTCTTGCATTGCACGGATTTATTTATATAAATATATAATATAATAAAATTTCAAATTTTTGTTTTTCATATCTTTATAATTGATTTTGAAGCTTGCAAAATCTCTCTCTCTTCAAACTTTCTCTCTCACACATACACACACCACCGCATATCAACATGATTGTATGTATTTCCTAATTGACCAATGAGTAATGATCTCTCGTGAACAAAAGCCAGCCTCATTTTATTTCATTTCACATTGAACTATGTATATGACTGCAAAAGAAGTCTAAAACTCTAAATTTTGTTATTTGGAGGATTTTTGAGTGGAAAATGAAGCAGCAGTAACTCAACAAACTTGAAACAACAACTTAACTGCTAATTAAAAAAGTAGAAAGCATCCCACATACTATATCTCAGTTGGCGTGATGTGGATGGTCTACTCTAAAAAAAAAGTAACTCGGTGCACAATTAAATACATGCATTCGCGCACAGGGGAAAGGGAAAGAAATGTGATGTACACAGCCAAAATTAGAAAGCATCCCACATACTATATCTCACGGGGTGTGATGTGAATAGTCTACTCTAAAAAAAGTAACTTGGTGCGCAAAATACATCGCATTCGCGCACAATCAGGGGAAAGATGTACACAGCCAAAAACAATGGGGTGAGAGAGGCTCGAACTCTCGACCTCAGGATTACTCTTATGCTATGAGACCTACGTGCTAACCAACTGCGCCACCACCCCGATGTTCTTTGATTTCTAATAATTACATTAATATCCAATTAGCTCTTTTTCAAATAGCTTTTGACCTCCTCCTTTAAGGTGCTAAAAATTTCCAATAAATTTTTAATAAAGGGCACGGAGGAGAAACGGATCGAGAATTTACTGATAGCTTTTAACAGTTTCAAATAAGACCTTTTAAAAGAAGATGTAAATAATTAAAAATCCAATTATACAAGAAATTCTTATATATAAATAACACGGGTCAATTTCACCTTACGCTTTGTAACGTCAAAATCATAAAACTATTTTTTGTAACAATATTTCATCAAACTATGCAGCAAATCAATTTTCTTTTCGTTTCTTTAATTTCTATGTTTTCTTATTGATTATGTTTAAAGTATAGGTTATGAAAACGTAGGATCTTTGTTAAAATAAAATTCTCTTGTGGCAATACAGAGGCAAAATTATAATGTGACGATAACATCATTTCTTGATGTTAGAAATTTGACTTTTTCTCTTAGTCTCGACTCACTGATGAGGAAAACAAAGAACGGAGGGAGGGGACAACCAGTTGAGGGGAGTAATCCCAGCAATAATCCAAGCAAAAGGATCGTTCCGCAATCAGTAGATGCTAAGAAAACTCGTAGTATCAATTTCATACAAGGAATTGTTCCACTAGGGTTAAGTCAGGCGTCTACATCAACGGCACCGGCGATGACTCCGATGAGAATCTCCCCAGGAAGAATTGAGTCTATTCCAACAATAATTGCTCAAAGGAAAATGTCTTGGGCAGATATGGAGGAAGAAGAAAATGTAGGGGGAATTGGTACTAACATAAACCCTAGGTCCTTAAAGAAGTCCAATACTCAATCATGGAGCAAGGTAGTAGGTCTTATTCCGACTGATGAGGGATTGGATCTAAATGGCGATATCGCAAACTGTCAAAATCACGATGGAAGATATCGAAGAAGAGATAGTGTACTAGAAATCTGTTGTCATATGCTATGTGTTGGGATCAAATCCACCATTACCGGTGATAGATGGCTATTTCAGAAGAATGTGGGGATCGATGGGCATTGACAAGGTTGCTCAAGTGAATAGAGGGATTTTTCTAGTCAGATTCCATTCAGGGGAAAACAAAATTAAATCTGTAGAATAAGAAGTCTAGATGTTCCATAAAAAGCTAGTGGTTGTCAAATCATGGGAACCAGACATTGATGTAAGCAAAGAACATGTAGATAAGATCCCTGTGTGGGATTCGACTAAGGTATCAAATATCGGGGAAAATCAGCATTGACAAAAATTGCTGGAATGTTTGGCAAACCTCTCAAAGCAGATAGGGCAATATCTAACAAAGAGAGACTAGCTTTTGCAAAAGTATTAGTAGAAGTCTCACTGAACTAGAAATATCTTAATTTTGTGCTCTTTGAAAATGAATGGGGGACAATAATTGAACAAGATGTGGAATATGAATGGAAGCCGACATTATGCCTAAAATGTAAAAACTTTGGACATGAATTACAAGACTGCATGAAACTTCAGAAAGAGGAGATAGCTAAGAAAAGAAAGCAAGTAGAGGAGGTGCAACAAAAAGATAAGGAAGTGCAGAAAACTATACAAGTACAGGAAAAGAAGGGAATAGATATGGAGAATAAAATGCAGGAAACAAGAGTAAACAAAGGTGGTGAAGGTTGGATAGGAACCATAAATGGAGATATTAATAAAACAATGATGATAAGCACTAAGAACAAATTTGAAGCATTGAAACAGAACCAAGGGAAGAAAGCTAAAAATTCCAAACCTAGTGCCTCTAACCCCAAAGAAGACCTAGGGGATACATGACCCAAACTTGGAAAGAATGGGGCAAGCCCCCTTCCTAATTGATAAGATAGATTTTTGGAATGTTAGGGGTCTAAATAGGCTGGACAAACAGAAGGAGGTCAACTTGTTTATGCACAACTATAGGGTAGGCCTATTTGGACTCCTGAAGACTAAGATTAAAAGGGTTAAAGCACATAAAGCTACTCTTAATCTATGTAATGGATGGTCTTTTACAACTAACCTAGCACAACATAATGGAGGCAGGATCTGGGTGGTGTAGAAACCGAATATATATGAAGTCTGTAGAGTAAAAACTACAGATCAATGCATACATAGTAGAGTTAAACACAGGGGGACTAGCAAGCAATGCTACCTTCCAATAGTATATGCTTACAATGATATGGCATTGAGAAGGGGATTGTGAAAGGATTTGGAGGACCTATATACTTAAATACAAGGTCCATGGGAAATCATGGGTGACTTCAATTGTATTTTGAATAGAGAGAAAATAGTGGGTAGCCCTGTGACATTAGCATAAATGAGAGATTTCAGACAATGTAAGGAAACTTGTGGTCTTCAAGAGCTGAGGTCCACTGGAGCTTTTTTCACATAGAATAACAAGCAAAGTGGAAATGACAGAGTCATGAGCAGAATTGACAGGGTAATGGTTAATACATATTGGTTGAATGATCTACCAGCCTCAGAAGTAAATTTCATAAATGAAGGATTATATGATCATTGTCATGCAGTGATACATTGGGAGGATGGGGCTACAAACACAAGTATACCATTCAAATATTTTAATATGTGGAAAACAATACCAGACTTTCAAAACAAAGTGAAGAGAAGTTGGGAAATGAGAAGTAGAGGTACAAAGTTGTTCCAATTGGTGGGGAAACTCAACAGATTGAAAATAGTCTTACGGGAGCTGAACAGGTTCTCGTTTAATAAAATAGTAGTCAGTGCATAGCAAGCCAAAGAACAATTGATGGACTGCCTAAAGAAGATCCAAATTGATCCTAGAAATATCACACTTATTAGAGATGAACATGAGCTGGAAAAGACTTACAACAGGTTGAAGATTGAAAGTAAACCATTCCTTAGGCAGAAAGCAAAGGAACAATGGCTAACTCAAAGTGATCAAAACACAAGGATGTTTCACAGTTTCATGAAATAAGGACGGAATGAAAACAAAATTTTCACTATAAGAGATGAAGGGGGTCAAACAATAAGCAATATTGATAAAATTGCAAGGGCTTTTGTGGAGTTCTATACAAATTTATTGGGGACAAAAAAAGATAGCAGGGAACATGTATGTAGAAGATTAATCAGAGAATGTTCTATTGTGAACGAAGAATAGAGGGTAATGCTTGAAGTTGATTTCACAAGTGTAGAGGTAAAGCAAACCCTATGGAGAATAGATGGAGAAAAAGCACCAGGGCCAGATGGATATGGGAGCAGTTTCTTCAAAGGCTGCTGGAACACTATAGGGAAAGGACCTAACAGAAGGAGTATTAGAGTTCTTTACCACAGGAAAGATGTTGAAGGCCCTAAATAATACAGTGATCACAGTCATTCCAAAAACAAAACATGCAGACAAAGTGGGAGATTATAGGCCAACTGCGTGCTGCAATACAATGTATAAAGTGATATAAAAATGCTATGCAACAGATTTAAGCAAATATTGCCTAGTATAATATTGGAGAATCAAAGTGCATTTGTAGCAGGGAGAACTATTATGCAAAATATTCTAATATGACATGATTTGGTAAGGCTTTATAACAGGAAGATTACTACAAAGAGCTACTTAATAAAAATTGATCTAAGAAAAGCTTATGACTCTATATAATGAACTTTTGTGGAGGAAATTTTGCATGCTTTGAACTTCCCAGTAAGATTCATTAAATGGATAATAGCTTGTATCACAACCCCCTAATATATAATTACAATCAATGGTGGAATGTACGGAAAGACCATAGGGAAAAAAAAGCTTCAATAACGGGACCCTATATCACCTCTACTGTATGTAATATGCATGGAATATCTTACAAGAATACTGAAGTTGGTTACAGAACAAAAGGGGTTTGAATTTCACACAAAATGTCATAGCATCAAGCTGAACCATCTATGTTTTGCAGACAATGTTCTTTTGTTCTGCAAAGGGGATTACCACTAAGTCATGCTAATGCTAAGAGGATTGAAGACTTTTTAGATGCATCAGGGCTTGCCACCAATGTTGGGAATTCAAACATATTTAATGTGAACATGAATATGAAATAGTTGGAGGAGTTATGTGAGATTATATGGTATCAAAAAGGAAAACTCTCATTCAGGTACCTTGGAGTCCCTATTACATCAAGGAAGATATCAGTTGTAGACTATGAAATGTTGGTGGATAAACTGACTACTAGAATAAGAGGATGGAGAGCAAGAAATCTGTCATATGCTGGAAGAGTGTAGCTAATAAACTCAGTCTTAATGCATACATATGTTTATTGGGCATCAATCTTTATGCTTCCTAGAGCAGTATTGAAAATAATAACACTTATATGTAGGAACTAACTCTGGGATGAGAATGTGAACACAAACAGGGTAACATTGATAGCCTGAGACCCTGTGTGTATATCAAAGAAAGAAGTAGGGTCAGGAATTACAGAATGTGTGCGCTGGAATGATGCCGCCATAGAAAAATATGTATGGAATATAGCCATAAAGCAAATAATCTACAGGTAAAGTGGGTCAACCACCTGTGCATAAAAGCAGAAGACTGGTGGGGCTATGAACCACCTAAGGATAACAGCTGGTATTGGAAAAAGATATGTCATATCAAAGACAAAATGGCAAGGGGGTATGTGAACAACCATTGGATCTCTCAATGGGGATACATGATAAGAAATGGGTATGTGTGATGACCCAAAGGGTCATCACTTGTTTTAAAAATAAATTTTGTATTATGAGGCTTTAAAAACCTCTTTCTGTATTACCTCGATTTGCGTGCGCAGTCCGGACGCGTAGCTGGAAGGCCATTATATGAAAATATGTGAAAATGATAAAATTTGCCTTTAAAATGAATTTAAGTTAACTTTGGTATATATTTTGGGTGAATGGATCCGGAATCGTGATTTGACGGTCCCGAAGGGTCCGTAGAAAAATATAGGACTTGGGCGTATGCCCGAAATCGAATTTCGAGGTCCCAAACCCGTGAAATGAATTTTTAAGGAAAAATTGTTTTCTGAAATATATATATATAAGTTTTTAGAAATGAAAAATGTTTGGAAGTTGATGGTATCGGGCTCGTATTTTTGTTCCAGAGCCCGGTACATGTCTTATGTGTGATTTAAGTCGAGCCTGTAAAATTTGGTAAGAAACGGGAGCCGTTTGATGTGATTCGGACCCGTAGTTGTGAAATTTGGAACTTAAATGTTCTTGATATTTATTCTTGGATTTTGATGTTAAATTCGTTGTTAATGGTGTTAGTTTGGCGATTTCATCGCACGATTAAGTTCATATTATATTTTTGAGTTAGTATGCATGTTTGGTTTGGAGACCCGAGGGCTCAGGTGAGTTTCGGGTAGGTTCCGAGGTATCTAGGCTTAGGAAAATACTGTTGTTGTATCAGTTCTGGTATAACCGCACTTGGGAGTCAAGCACCGCAAGTGCAAATAGTGCATCGCAGGTGCGGTCTGGCCTATCGCAGATGCGGACAAGCTTCCCCCAAAGCGGTTCCACAGGAGCGGATCTCCTCTCGCAGATGCGGCCCCAGCGGGCGAAATCATTTCCGCGGAAGTGGCCAATTTTCCGCACGTGCGATTGCGCAGATGCGACTCAAGCACTGCAGGTGCAAGAGTCGGGCAGTGGAGTCTTTTAAAACAAAACTTTAGCATTTTCTCTTTCAAAATTTCATAAAAATAGAAGGCCTAGAGTGATTTTCTCAAGAGGGTTTCTTCCCAAATCATAAGTAAGTATCCATTAACTGATTTCTTTCAACTCTCTAATGTTTTTCATCAACTTTTATCTAAATTCCTAGGGTTTTAATGATATAAAATTGGAGATTTGGGTAGAGTTAGGGCTTTTGATTAATTGAGATTTAGATCTCGTTTTGGGGTCGAATTTTGAAACTTATTGCATATTTGGGCTCGTGGGTGAATGGGTGATCGGGTTTTTGTCCGAACATCAAGTTTCGACCAAGTGGACCCGGGGTCGATTTTTGACTTTTTGGGAAAAATGATAGAAAATCTATAATTTAGCCTTGGGATTGGACTATTTAGAATTTATTGATGTTGTTAAATTAATTAGAATTAGATACACGTAATTCGGAGGCGAATTCTAAAAAAAAAGCGGTGTTTGAGGCTTGAGTTGGCCGTGGAAGTTTGAGGTAAGTGTTTGGTCTAACCTTAGCTTGAGGGATTAGGAGTTGAGTCCTATTTTCTATGTAGCATTTGTTGAGTACGATGTATAGGCATGGTGACGAGTATCTATACGTCATTGTCAAGCATGCCCGCGAGTCTTAAATTGAAGTCGATGTGTTCTTAGTATGTACCACAAGTGCCTAAGTTATTGACTCTCTGTGTTGAGTAAGAATTATGAAAATTCCCGTGGAAATTGCTTATGGTTGAGTATTGGTGCTAATTTAGGCTTCTTTGTGATGTTAAATGTTGGAACAAGTTTGGTTATAGCTGATTCCCTTGCTGGGACGTACTTACTTATTACCGTTGATTCCTTTGCTGGGATATTGTTGTTTCTTTATTGTTCCCTTATCGGGAATCTTTTGTGATTGGTGTGAATTGTATATTGAGATTGAGCACGCCGCAATAGTATTATATTTGGATCGGGTTGCACGCCGCAACAATACTATATTTGGGTCGGGTTGCACGACGCAATAGTATTTTTTTGACTTAGATCGGGTTGCACGCCGCAACAATAAAGGATAAAAGTGGTTATTGATTTGTTACGGTTTCCTTATTCTTTCTGTTATGAATTTGAATAGTTCTTTAAGCTTTCCTCCTGAGTTACTGTTGGATAATGATATTTCCCCGCAACACGTTTCCCCCTCCCATCTTTAGCTGTACATTATGCTTTTATTTGTTTTTGCTGTATATAACTGCACAGGTTTATTTGGTAGACTGGTCCTAGCCTCGTCACTACTTCACCGGGGTTAGGCTAGGTACTTACCGGCACATGGGGTCGGTTGTGCTGATAATACACTCTGCATTGTGTGCAGATCCCGGAGCAACAGCTTTTGAACCTTGGCTTGGGTGGCTGCCTTCAGTCCATACGGAGACCCAAGGTAGTCCTGCATGTATCCGCAGGCCCTAGCGTCTCCCTCTATCTCTTCTTCCTGTTTCACTTATGTAATTCAGAAACAGTGTTGCATTTATTTTTCGGATCTTGTTTGTAGTATTCTTAGACCGTTTGTGGAGTTGTCACACCAATCTTGGGTAGTTTTTATTTAAGAGAGCATGTTGGAATTATTTAAATGGTTTAGTTATTTCTTCCGCTTGTTTTAAATTTCCACTGTTCGTAAACTGTTGGTTCACCTTGGTTGAAGAATTAAAATGCGAAAAAGTTAATTTAACCAAATGGTCGGCTTGCCTAACTTTAACAAGTAGGCTCTATCATGACTCTTGAGGGTAGAAAATCCGGGTCGTGACAAGTTTGTATCAGAGCTCTAGGTTTCATGGGTCTCACAATTCACAGACAAGCTTAATAGAGTCTGAGGGATCGGTACGGAGACATCTGTATTTATCCCCAAAAGGCTACAGAGTTAGGAAAAACATCACATTTATTCTTTCCTGTCGTGCGGTTTGGTTTCTCAATGCTAATTGAATTTTTACTCTATTCTTTCGCAGATGGCAAAAACACTCGCTTCCTTATCCACCATTCAGCAGCCCGAGCCCCTAACACCAGCCCCCACAAGGGGCAGAGGGCGAGGCCAAGGCTGTGCTAGAGGCCGAGGTAGGGGCAGAGCTCAGCCCAGAGCAGTAGCACCAGCGGCGGATCCTCCGATTGAGTATGATGATGAGGTTCTAGCCCAGGCAGATTTAGTGGGCCTAGCTCAAGTCCCAAAGGGGTTCATTGCTACTCTAGTACTCTAGGATGCTCCGGTCTATCTAGTGGGCCTTATGGAGAGTGTCACCCGGGCAGGCTTGCTTCTTGTAGCACCAGCTGCTCTCAGGATGGAGGAGGAGCCTAGACTCCTACTACTCGCACTCCAGAGTAGATGGCTCCCCAGTTTCAGACTCCAGCAGCTCATCCAGCTGGAGCAGTTTAGCGGGTGTGGTAGCTCATACCGGTGACAGAGCATCTTTGTCTGCTGATGCTTTGTGGAGATTGGACAGGTTCACCAAGCTCTTCACTACTACTTTCAGTGGTGCATCTTCTGAGGATCCCCAGGATTATCTAGACAACTATCATGAGGTTCTCAGGAACATGGGGATAGTGGAGACCAATAGGGTCAACTTTGCTACTTTCCGCTTGTCTAGATCCACCAAGACTTGGTAGAGAGATTTTTGTTTGGCTAGACTAGCCGGATCGCCAGCTTTGACTTGGTAGTAGTTTACTCAGCTATTTCTGGAGAAGTTTCTCCCTATCACTCAGAGGGAGATCTATCGGAGGCAGTTTGAGCGTCTCCAGTAGGGTTCTATGACTATTACTCAGTACGAGACTAGATTCATCGACTTGGTCTATCATGCTCTTATCATGCTTCCCACCGAAAGGGAGAGGGTGAGGAGGTTCATTGAAGGACTCATTTAGCCTATTCGACTTCAAATGGCTAAGGAGGCAGGGAGTGAGATTTCCTTTCAGGAGGCGTCCAGTGTGGCCATGAAAGTTGAGATGGTTCTATCGCAGGGGGGTGGTCAGGGGTCTAATAAGAGGCCTCGTCATTCAGCCAGATTCAGTGGTGCCTCGTCTGGAGGCAGGGATTCGTATGGTAAAGGCCATCCTCCTAGGCCTTTTCAGTCAGCACTTCAGGTTTCTCATGGTGCTTCAGGTGGCTGTGGTTCTCATATGCAGTATTCTGATCAGCAGTCCTACAGTGCACCACCAGCTCCTATCAGTGCATCGCTGCTCCAGCCGCAACACTCAGGTGGATGCTTTAAGTGCAGTGAGTATGGTCATATCTAGAGGGCTTGTCCGAGGCTAGTGGGTATTCAATCGCAGCAGCAGGGTTCTCGTGCTATGGTTTAGGAGCCACGTGTTCCACCACCCACTCCGCTAGCTAGGGGTGGGGGTAGAGGTTTTAGAGGTGGAGGTAGAGGTATTAGAGGTGGAGGTCAGGCCACTAAAGCTGGAGGCCAGCCAGCAGCAGGCTATCCTAGAGATGTTGTTCAGGGTGTTGGGGCCCAACCCCGATGTTATGCTCTTCCAACCTGGCCTAAGGATGAGGCTTCCGATGGAGTTATCATAGGTGTTGTTCTATTTTGTAGCAGATATGCTTCAGTTTTATTTGATCTAGGATCTACATAATCCTATGTGTCATCTTATTTTGCACCGTACTTGGTCATGCCTAGTGATTCTTTGAGTGCTCCAGTTTATGTGTCTACACCGATGGATGATTCTTTTATGGTAAATCGTGTCCATCGTTCTTGTATAGTCGTGATTGGGGATCTTGAGACCCGAGTAGACTTGTTACTTCTGGACATGGTTGATTTTAATTTCATATTGGGGATGGACTTGTTATCACCTTATCACGTGATCTTGAACTGTCATGCCAAGACTGTGACCTTAGCCTTGCTGGGTTTACCTCGTTTAGAGTGGAGAGAGACTCCTGGTCATTCTACCCATAGTGTTATCTCATATATGAAAGCTCGGCAAATGGTCGAGGAGGGGTGTTTGGCCTATTTGGCATATGTTCGTGATTCTAGTGTCGAAGTGTAATGACCCGACTGGTCATTTTGAGAAATTAAGCTCTGTTCAGTGGCATAAGGTCTAGAACAGCTTTGTAATATGAGTATCGACTTGCGTGCATGGTGGAATTCGGCTTTCGGATGGTTTAGAGTCAAATTTAGAGAAGAAACCTTGTGTTGGAAGTTAGAACAGTGAAAAGTTGACCGGAATTGGACTTTTAGGTAAACGACCCCAGAATGGTTCGTGGATGATCTCAAAAGCTTCGTATGGTGATTTTGGACTTAGGTGCGCGTCCGAATTCGGATTTGGAGGTCCGTAGAGTAATAAAGGCATTTCAGCGAAAGTTGAAGTTGGAAAACGAAGAAGTTTGACCCACAGTTGACTTTTGAGATATCTGGGTCGGAATGCGATTTTATAGTTGGAAAAGCTCCGTTATGTCATTTTGGACTTGTCTGCAAAATTTGGCGTCATTCCGAGTTGAATCGATAGGTTTCGGCATGGGTTTCGATATTTGAAGATTTAGAAGTTCATAAACTTGATTTTTGGTTTGATTTGTCGTTTCGATATTGTGTCATATGATTTGGAACTTCGAGCGAGTTCATGTTAGGTTATATGACTTGTGTATGTGATTGGTGGAGGTCCCGGGGGCCTCAGGTGTGTTTCGGATGCTCAACGGGTAAATTTTGAAGTTAGAAAGAAATTTGCAGCAGGCCTTATGGTGCAGAAGCGGCGCCGCTGCAGAAGCGGAAAGTGGATGTTGGCTTGGTAACCGCAGAAGCGGTGTAAGTTCCGCAAAAGCGAACTCGCTTCTGCGATGGGTGGACCGCAGAAGTAGTTGATTGGCTAATTAAGAGAACTGCAGAAGCGGTTGGTTTTTCCGCAAAAGCGGAAATTACTGGTATGAAATAGAATAATCTGAGGGTTTATTTCAAAAGTTAGAGAAATCAAAATTTAGCTCGGGAGAAGGCGATTTTGGGTGAATTTTGAAGAGGAGATCACTGGGCAATGTTTCCTTAACCTCATTTAGTTGTTTTCTATCAATATCTAGTTAAATCCACCATTAGAATTCGAATTCAAGGTCAAAATTGTGGAAAATTGGATGAAACTTCCTAGACTTAACTATTGGGTTTTGAGGGGGCATTTGGCCTCCGATTTGGGAGATTTTTATATGGTTAGACTCGTGAGAGTACGAGGGTTATGAAAATGTGAAAATTATTCGATTCCGAGACATTGGCTGGAGGGGCATTTTGGTTATTTTATCTATTTTCGTGCCCTAGCTTTAATTTTAATAGTGGTATCAGTCGTTTATAATATTATTTATGATGTGTAATTGAATTGAATAGATTTGAGCCATTTGGAGTCGGATACTCGTGGCAAAGGCACGGTTTCTAATGATATTGAGCCGGTTCGAGGTAAGTATTTTGCCTAACCTTATTTGGGGGACTTTCCCTTAGGAATTGAGTCTTCCTTGCTAATTGTATTCCTTGTACGCAAGGTGACGAGTGAGTGCTTGGATTTATTTATGAAAAAATTGCCCCTTTTAGGCTCTTAGTTCGTTATAATCACCGAACATGAAGTTGTTCTTGATACGATTGAGTTCCATGTTGTTAGTTTCACCTCTACATGATTTACTTGGAATTTATTGCCCTTTTTGTTATAGTTTTTGCCTAATTGGTTTTACTTGTTTAACTGTGGACATTTACCCCTCTATAGTCATACTATCATTTTTAACTGCTATCTTTATTTGGAAAGCATCATTTCTATCTCTCATGTAAATAATTGGCCTTAATTGGAAAGAAGTTAGATATCCACGTTTAGTTGATATTTTCCTTAATTGTAATTATTTGATTCATGTTAATTTCCTTGTTGTTGAACTGAGTATTATGAAATCATTGTTTCGTTTTATTTCTCTTTTGTTGAGTTGTTCTTATTGCGCTTCGTATTTCCCTGTTACGGTTATTCCTTGTGAGTTAGTTGTACCATCTTTTGGTGAATGGAATTTCTGGGTTTGATTCTCTTGCTTTGTCCTGTATGTATTGTCATTGTTGTGTTGTACTTGAGACTGTGATGCACGAGGTTTCTGCCGTGCGGCTGTTGATATTGTGATGCACGAGGTCTTTGCCGTGCGGTTGTTGCTACTGTGATGCACGAGGTTTCTATCGTGCGACTGTTGATATTGTGATACACGAGGTCTTTGTCATGCGGTTGTTGCTACTGTGATGCACGAGGTTTCTGCTGTGCAGTTGTTGATATTGTGATGCACGAGTTTCTGCCCTGCAGTTGTTGTTGAAGGGTTGCACGAGGTCTTTGTCGTGCCATTGTTGTTATTGATGTTTTGCACATGCGGTGCAATAAGGAGGGATATGTTATATGCTTATATGTGGGTTGCGCATGTGGCGGAATAAGGTGGGACATTGTTATGCCCGTGTGGCGAAATAAGGCGGTGCCTATCATATTATTTATTGCACACGTGGCGAAATAAGGGGGGATACATCGGGAATTGATTGTATAGAGTTGTGACGGCCTGTTGAGGCATTCCTATTTGTTTTCTATTGTGATTGTGAGTTGTTTACCTATATGAACATTACCGCTTGAGAGTTGTGAGGGGACATCGTACGTGCGGTCCGTCCTTCTTTTCATGTTTGCTAGTTGGTAGAATTTTTGTTAGAAACATTTGTACAAGCATACACGTAGCTGAACACTCCTATTAGAGGTGAATTTCTACTGATTTTTCTAAGGGTGGAGGTATGCCCTCGTTTATCCTTTATATTTGTGGGAGTGGCCCTAGCTAGCCAGTTAGTTGTCGGTATGACCATGAGATTGATGGGGCACATGATGCCAATTGTTAGATTTCAGATCCCGGGTCTTCGCGAGTTGTGGTTTGTCCAAGACTTGGTAAAATTGTGGAAATAGTTGGATAAGACCTTTTGTGAACATCATTGTAGGATATGAGTTATTTACTTGTTTTTCCCCTTGCTGTGTTGTGACCTTAGGATTTGGATTGTGATTCTGCTGCCGTTTTGTATCATCATTTATTATATTCTTGTTGCTAATTGTTGTATTTATCCCTTATTGTGAATTGTAGCATTGTTGGTCGTTCATGCATTCTTTACATATTTATATGTCGTTACCATTATTCCTATGATTATACTGTTTATCGACCGGTAGGTGCCTTGACTGTTCCTCGTCACTACTCTACCGAGTTTAGTCTTGATACTTACCGGGCACCGCCGTGGTGTGCTCATACTACTCTTCTGCACATTTTTTTTGTGCAGATACAAGTACTCCCGTTCAGATCTGTCAGCCTTGGAAGGAGGCATATTGGTAGAGACTTCAAGGTATGTCTGCTACATCTGCAGACCGAGGAGTCCCTTTCCAGCTTTTCTGCAATAAGTATAGTTCTTCCAGCATTTTCTCCTTGTATAGATATTCTTGAGTCAGAACCTCTTATGTATCCCTTAGCTTGTGATTTGTGAGTTTCCGGGTTTTGGGGAGTTTGTTAGCTTTGAGAATTGTTGTGGTATGTGCCGAGCGGTACCTTAAACCCTGTTTATTTTACCAGTTCAGTTTTATTTATTTTCTTTCGCAAATTTTGGTTTATCTTCCGCATTGTTAGGCTTACCTAGTCATAGGGACTAGGTGCCATCACGACATATTCATGGAGGGTGAACTGGGGTCGTGACAAGTTGGTATCAGAGCTCTAGGTACATAGGAGTCACAGATCAAAGCCGATTTATTAGAGTCTCGTGGATCGGTACGGAGACGTCTGTAGCCATCGCAGACCGCACTAGTAGCCATCGCGACCGCACTCAATTAGAGCTCCATTTCATGCGGACCACACTAGTAGCCAACGCAACCGCACTCAATTCTGTGCGGTCCGCATTGCCCAAGTTCAGAGAGCAGTTTAGTTAAGTTCAGAGCCTTAGTGCGGCCGCACGTGATTTTTTACGGTCCGCACTAACCCCGCAAGGGTATTTTTGTCCAGATTTGTCAGCTTAGTATAAATAGCTTCTTTTACATTTTTAGGTCAAGTAGATAGTTAGTACTAAAAGCTCTGCTCGTGACTCCGAATATTTTAGCTATTTTGAGTAATTTTAGCTGTGTTTTAATATTGAATCTTCAAGTTTAATTTAGCAATTAATTAATATGAGTTTTTCTTCATCTATTTCATTGTTTTCTTCTCTAATTATGAGTAGCTAGACCCATAAGCTAGGGTTGTGGCTCAACCCTAGTATGGGTAATTGATGGGTCTTGTGTTTTAGGGCTTGATTGACTATGGGTGTTTGATATTTGGACTAATTTCATGTTTAATTGTTGAATTAGTGGTTGCAAACACTAGTTTGTGTTAAGTTGATTTTAGCTTTTCTTGAGAAAGAGAGTCTAAGTCTCTGAAATTGGTCCAACAAGGAATTGGGGCGTACTCAAGAGATTGATAACCCCAATTAAAGGGTTAAACCTAGAGATAGTAATACCCGACTTGAACCATGATTGGTTGTGCAAAGTTGCATACCCAATTGGTCTTGAGAAAGTCAATTCGGGCAAAATCACTCGAACTACCGAGAGGTATAAAGTGACTAGAGTCGGGCAATGGTTATATCATACTCCCCAAATATGACAATCTAGCTTTAAACTCAATAATACGTTAATTGACCATCTAGGCGAAAGTCACTACCCTAGTGCCTTTTAATCAATTGAACAACTTGCAATAGTTTAACCTTAGCTTACTTTAGTTTAATTGAGCATTGTAGTTTAATAAAATTAGAATAATAATCAAAACCAAAAATGTGTAGAAGTGCAATTAAGAGCAAGTACACAACTCTATTTTAGATAGACACCCGACTCCAATATCTAGCTCACTGTGGAAATCGATCCCGACCTTAATCGGGTAAAAGCTGCTTCGACCTCTCTCGCTATTGAATAGTAGTGCAGGGTTGGCCTTGACCACTTTTTGGCACCGTTGCCGGGGAGCTAACGATTTTGGCTATCTATCTAAATAGTTTTATGTTTTGTTCTTCTTTCCTGCTTTGTTACTAGTTTGTGTATGTCACAACTTTAGGTACAAAATGGCATTAAATGCTAATGACCCTCTTGGAAACGTTCTTGCAGGGGAGGAGGTTGATGATATTTGAGAGGATGAGGTACTTCTTGTACCTCCAGGACAACGAAGAGGCCGCCAAGCCAATGTTAATGAAAATATTCCAGACCCTCCTCCGGCACCTCCAAGAGAGATTCCTCGAGTGCTTCCAAACCAAGGCTATGCAAGTGCAATTTTCCCACCCCGGATCCGGGCGGGCAATTTCCAAATTACTAATGTGATGCTAACATTGCTAGAGCAGCGTGGGTACTTCACGGGCGCTACCACTCAAAATGCTTACAAACATCTCAAGGGGTTTGTGGATACCTGTTGGGGGAGCAAGCAAACTAATGTGTCCGAGGATGCACTCCGATTGAGACTCTTCCAATTTTCTCTTAGAGGGAATACGTTAGATTGGATTAAGCGACTTCCCAACCATTCTAACACTACTTGGGGTGGGTTGGCGCACAAGTTCATTGCAAAATTCTTCTCACCGGGACATATGGCAGCTTTGCGGGATGAGATCTTATCTTTCAAGTAGGAGCCCACCGAACCATTGCATGAGATTTGGGAGAGATATAGAACCATGGTAAAGGAATGCCCCAATAATGATATGACGGAGAATATATTGCAACAAACTTTCTACCGGGGTATCAACACAACAAATCAATGCATAGTGAATCAACTTGCTGGGGGTAATTTCATGAAATTGACGTATGATGAACTTGTGCCATTCTTGAAGATGGCTGACACGTCCTCCGCTTGGCAAAGTAGAGCCAATGTGCCCCAGGGTGACCTTACAGTCACTCATTTGCACAAAGAATTACATGATCATGGGCAGGCGATAGCTGAGTTGACAAAAACCATGAACCAATAACAAAGGCACAATTGCAACAAGTCCAAAATCCTCGCCAAGTAAATGCCATGGAGGGTGTTAACATGCTAGTGAACCAGAGAAGGCAAAGAGGTCAATAACACCAAGGGAATTCAGATCAATTTGACAGTGATGGTAGTGGATTTCATAATGATGGATATGATGGGCAAAATGAAGAGGTACAATATGTAAATAATTATTAAGGCCAAAGAGGCAATTCTTCCAACCAACAACAACAATGGAGATCTCAAGGTGATTGGGGCAATCAGCAACAAGGCAACAACAATTGGAACAATCACCAACAAGGGAACAACAATTGGGGAGACAATAACCAAAATCCAAATTGGGGCAACCAAAACAACAATCGGAGCAATCAAGGAAACTGGGGCAACAACAACAATCAAGTTAGTTGGAACAATAACCAGGGAAATCAGGGGCAAGGTTTTTCAAAGGCCCCCAAGTACCAACAACCGAGCAATCCACCACCTTTTCCATCCTAAGGTCCTAGTTCTTCTAGAAATGATATGGGTAGAATTGAAATGATGTTCGAACAAATGATGAAGAAAAATGTGGATACGGATGCTCAGTTATCTTCTCACAATACTTCCATTAGAAATTTGAAGGTGCAGCTAGGCCAAATATCTCAATCTTTGAATACACGCCCTAAGGGTGCTCTACCAAGTGATACGGTAGTGAACCCGAAGGGTGTGAACAATCATGTTATGGCAATAAATGCTAGGAGTGGCTGAGGCAGTAATGTGAATGCCTCCAAACAAAAGCAAGTTTTGGGTGATGAAGTTGAGTTGCAACAAGATGAAGTTCGTTTGGTGGTCGAGAATGTGGTTGATGAAAATATGAACGAAGAAGTGAGGATTGATATTCAAGATGCTGAGCTGGAAACGTAAGATGCCGTGAACCCGTCTAGGGAACACGTAATAGACATGCCGGAGCCGGTTGGGCCAAAATCCAAGGCACCTTTGCCTAGGCCACCTCCACTTTATCCTCAAAGTCTAGCCAAGCAGAAAAATGAGAATTAGTTCAAAAATTTCATTGACATAATGAAGAGTTTATCCATCAATGTGCCTTTGGTAGAGGCTTTGGAGCAAATGCCTGGCTATGCTAAATTCATGAAAGATTTGGTGACCAAGAAAAGATCCATGTACTGTGAAACTATTAAGATGACCTACCAAGTTAGTGTTATAGTTCATTAAATGGCTCCAAAGTTGGAGTATCCCGGTGCTTTCACTATCCCTTGCAATATTGGTAGTGCATACTTTGCTAAAGCTTTATGTGATTTAGGGGCACGTGTCAACTTGATGCCCTACTTAGCTTTCAAGACTTGGGTATTGGGCTACTAAGTCCAACTTCCATGAGATTATAAATGGTCAATAGATCAATAAAGCGACCATTGGGTATTGTTGACGATGTGCTTGTCCGGGTGGACAAATTTATCTTGCGAGCTGATTTTGTGATCTTGGATTGTGAGGTAGACTATGAAGTCCCGATCATACTGGGATACCTTTCCTTGCTACGTGGAAGGCTCTAGTTGATGTGGAAGCAGGGGAACTTACTTTTCGTGTGGGTGATAAAGAGATCGTCTTTCATGTGTGCAAGTCAATTAAGCAACCCAATTGCACCAAAGTGTGCTCATTTGTGGATCTTGTCACGGTTGTTATAATTGATGATACTAGTGCAATGATCAATGTGGAAGACCCCCTGGAGGCTATATTATTAAATCTTGATGTCAATGATGATGAGGGCCGAGTGGAGTGTGTGAATGATTTACATGGAATGGGCTCTTATTCTTATGAGCCTAGGAAACTCTCCTTGGATCTTGAAAATAGAAAGACTTCTCTAACAAAGCCTTCAATTGAGGAACCTCTGGTGTTGGAGTTGATGCCATTGCCTCCACACCTCAGGTATGAATTCTTAGGCCCTAGTTCAAATTAACCAGTTATTCTTTCCTCTTGTCTTACTAACATGCAGGTAGATGGCAGATTGGCGGTGCTCAAAAAGTGAAAGAAGGCAATTGGATGGACTTTAGTTGACATTCAGGGAATAAGCCCCGCATTCTGTATGCACAAGATTATTCTAGAGGATAATGCAAAACCCTCTTTGGAACATCAAATGAGGCCGTATTGTTAAATCTTGAGGCAATGCAAGAAGTCGTGAAAAAGGAGGTAATCAAGTAGTTAGATGTCGGGGTTGTATACCCTATCTCTAATAGCTCGTGGACTTTGCCGATGCAATGTGTGTCAAAGAAGGGTGGTATGACCATGGTGACCAATGATAACAATGAACTAATTCCTACCCGGACAATTATCGGATGGAGGGTATGCATGGACTACCGCAAGCTGAACAAGGTGACCCGCAAGGATCACTTCCCATTGTCTTTCCTTGACCAAATGCTTGATCGTCTTGCCGGGCGTGCCTTCTATTGTTTCTTGGATGGATATTCTGGGTATAACCAAATCTTAATCGCTCCGGATGATCAGGAGAAGACCACATTTACTTGTCCATATGACACCTTTGCTTTTTGTCGAATGCCTTTTGGGTTGTGTATTACCCCAACGACATTCCAAGGATGTATGATGGCCATTTTTACCAATATGGTGGAAGATATTTTGGAGGTGTTCATGGACGACTAGTGTGGTAGGTGATTCATTTGATGCATGTTTGAAAAATCTGGATAGAGTGTTGGCCCATTGTGAAGACACCAATCTTGTACTCAATTGGGAAAAATGCCACTTCATGGTTGAGGAGGTCATAGTGTTGGGTCATAAAATTTCAAAGCATGGCATAGAAGTTGATAAGGCTAAAATAGAGGTGATTTCATGGCTTCCTCCCCCACTTATGTCAAGGGGATTAGGAGTTTTCTAGAGATCAATGATACATTTCCCGATGAGCAGCTACTTTCTATGTTAATGAGTGATATGATGTGGTTTGCTGATGTTGCTAATTATCTTGTGACTGGCATCATCCCGTGTGATCTCTCTTCTAACCAAAGGAAGAATCTCAAATGGTATAGTTTGGATTTCTATTGGGATGAGCCGTATTTGTTCAAGATTTGCATGGATGGTGTGATCCGAAGGTGTGTCCCGAAGGAAGAGCAATTGAGTATCTTGGAGGCTTGTCATTCCTCTTCCTATGGTGGCCATCATAGTGGGGCGAGGACTGCTTCCAAAGTTCTTAGATGTGGGTTTTATTGGCCAACTTTGTACAAAGATGCAAGTGATCTTGTGAATAGGTGTGACGAATGTCAAAGAGCTAGTGGAATTTAGAAGAAAGATGAGATGCCTCTCAATACCATTCTTGAGGTTAATATCTTTGATGTATGGGGCATTGATTTTATGGGCTCGTTCGTTAGCTCGTGTGGGAACACTTACATTCTAGTGGCGGTTGACTCTGTTTCAAAATGGGTCGAGGCCGGGGCTTCTCCCAACAATGAAGCTAGGAGCGTGGTTGCATTTCTCAAAAAGAGCATTTTTACAAGGTTTGGCACTCCTCGTGCAATCATAAGTGATGGGGGGTCGCATTTTTGTAATAGAGCTTTTGACACCTTGCTTGCAAAGTACGGTGTCAACCACAAAGTGTCTACTCCTTATCGTCCTCAGGCGAGTGGCCAAGTGGAAGTTTCAAATAGGGAAATCAAGAGTATTCTGTATAAAACGGTCAATGCAAACAGGAATGATTGGTCTAAGAAGTTGGATGATGCTCTATGGGCTTACAGAACTGCTTACAAGACTCTGATTGGTATGTCTCCGTACCGGTTGGTTTGGGAAAGCTTTCCATATACCGCTTGAGTTAGAGCACAAGGCCATGTGGGATTTGAGGAAGTTGAATCTTAAATGGGATGTTCATGTGGAGCAGCTTAATGAAATTGATGAATTTTGATTCCATGCCTACTCTAGTTCTTCCTTGTACAAGGACAAGATGAAGTACCTTCATGATAAATATGCTCGTAGCAAGGAGTTCAAAGTGGGTAAATTGGTTCTCTTGTTCAACTCTCGATTACGTCTGTTTTCGGGAAAGCTTAAGTCAAAATGGAGTGGACCGTTTGAAGTGGTGTATGTGACCCCGTTTGGTGCTCTTGATTTGAAGAACAAAAATGGGGAAGTTTTCAGAGTGAATGGGCATAGGGTCAAGCATTACTTGGGAAAAATTGATGACAGCCACGTGGTGGCACTTGTTCATCTCAAATGATTTGATGGTAACCCGCGTCGTGCTGCGACGTTAAATCAGGCGCATATTGGGAGGCAACCCATGTATTTTTCTTCATGTTTTTATAGTAGTAAAGGACTTATTTTTGGCCTAATTGGTTGTGAGATGCTACAGGATTGTGTTGATGCAGTAAAGGACATAGTGGAAAAAGTGTTCAGGTCTCGGAAGTTTTCAATGCGGTCGCATTACATTTAGTGCTGACCACACTGATGAAGGTTGAAATTACCAGCTCTCTAAAGTTTCCGCAGCCGCATTACATTTTGTGCGGTCCGCGGTGAACCACTGCGGCCGCATTCCATTTTGTGCGGACCATAGTGGTTGCCTTCTCAAACTTTGAAAAATGCTGTGTGGTGCAGACCGCAGTCCATTTTGTGCGGTCCGCATTGGGGTAGGTAAGCTGGGCCCCTGGACTTTTTCTATAAATAGTATCTGAGGCCCAACATTGAAACTTTTCGATCCTCTTACTCTCAAACCTCATAAAAACACTGTTCATCACTAGGCTTGTACACATTCATCTGTATTTCCTCGATTAATCATCAGTAACTCTTACATCTGGTAAATTTTACTTCTCTTTGATTGTTTTATTTGATTATTATCTTTTAATTGTTTTTCTTAGCTTCTCTCTCTTTCTTCCCGTATTTCTTTTAATTTGGTAGCTTAGGGTAGTTAATTCCTTGTTAAAGTTATAATTAGACAGTTAAAATCACTGGGCAAACACTTAGGGACCTTTATTAGGTGTAAAATCTGACTTAAAATCAAAATATCCTAAAACCTAGGTTGGTGCTATTATCTGATGCTCAGTGCAGACCACAGTAGAAATTGTGCGGTCCGCGGGGCTTTAGTGCGGTCCGCAATGACATTTTGTGCGGACCGCATTGCTGAGTATTTGTCTTCTAAAGTTTGGGAACTACGACCGCACTACATTTTGTGCGGTCCTCATTGCCTGGATACAGAGAGTGAGTAGTCGGAACACCACCTCTGTACAGACCGCATTGCCATTTTGTGCGGTCCACATTGATCTCTGTGCGGTCGTACTCCATTTTATGCTGCCCGCACTATGTATAATCTGCAACTGTCAGCAATTTATTTCTATCCTGCAACTGTGAACTTAATAGCTTCTACTAATACTAACAAGTCTAATGGATGTTGTGTTCAGACAAGAGGCATGGGTTCTAAACAACCAGGCAGAGGAGAGTCCTCCCGGGGAGGGAAACAAAAGATGTTAAGATTGACTCCCTAAGTCCGGCAAAACATTAAAAACACAAGCAAGATCATCAAAGCTGCTGATAGGGCTATTGATCAGTCGGGGAGTGAGTATGAGCCATTCCGAAAGGTATCTTCAGACTCCGTGTCAGAATTTGTTGTTGACTGGTCAGAGAGAGACGGACTGAGAGACACTCTTCCACCTTCCCCCACTGCCCAAGCTTCAGTACATGTATCGTCTGAGTCGTCTGAAGGCTTAACTGCTGGCAATGGGGATAAATACTCCACCTCTCCCACAACTTCATTATCCGGAGAGGGTGCAGTAGGAGAAGAGGAGGCAGCAGGAAAAGAAGAGGTAGTAGGAGAAGGGGGTGAACCTCAGGTGGGGGTATTGCTAGAACAAGAAAACCGGAGGTGTGGCAAGACCGGTTTGTGAGTGAGTTGGCTTACCATAAATTCAGGGAATGGTGGCCGGTGAGGAAATTGATCCCGGAGAGGATTTTTTTTTATAGAGACCTATTGCCTCACAACCCCAATGTGAGGTGGCAGTTTAGGGAGAGACTAGATTGGGAGTACTTCTTGGGGGACTGTGCGGATGCAAATGAGCACTTGGTCAAGGAATTCTATACCAATGCTGCCCATATAAAAAAGTGCACCAAAGTGACCAAGGTGCAAAATTTGAAGATGTTATTTGATGGAATGTCAATTAATGACTACTTGGGCTTTGATGAGGAGGATGAGTTGCTAAACTTGGCGAAGATGGAATTAGGTGAAGAAGTCCGTCCTTTGTTGGCACAGTATCTGGCAATCCCAGGTACCACCCCCGATTTGGTGAATGCGGGAGTAAGAATTTTGAGAAGAAGCTTGAACTTTGAGGCCAAGGGGTGGGAAACATTTGTGTGCATTAGATTGGACCCCACTACTTATGACAACTCCCTCCCTCTTCACCGGTTAGTTTTGGTGGCATCGATCATGGCAGGGTACCCGATTAACGTCGGGAATGTGATGCCGCGGGTGATTACATAGGTGGTAGCTGAAGGTGACAGAAACTACCCTTTCCCCAGCTTCTTGACCATACACCTCCAGGACCTCAAGGTTGAAAAGAGGCCATCTGATATCAATGTAAAGGCAAAGGCCTCGTTCTCATGGTATAGCATGCAGGGTGATAACAACCCGAAGAGTAAGAACTACAAGGGAACAGCCACTGCTCCATCTAGCCAGTCTGAAGAGCCAGTTGTGGTAGTGGCTCCTACTCAGACTGCCTCTACCTCTGCGAACATTCCACCTGGTCCATCCACTTCAGCAGAGCCAGAGATACCATGTTCCTGAGCCTACCCAGTGATTGCTCATCGACTGAGCCAGGCTCTTCTCAGCATCAACAACTGGATGCAAACAGCTTTATCCAAGTTGTTGGTCCTCACCGCTACAGTAACAGCTCAGTCGGCACCTCCACCTCCGCAAGTCCCACAGTCTATTGAGTATGCCTTTAAGGAGATTCTGGAAAACTATAAGAAGATCCTTGATACGCAGAAAGTGCTTACAAAGGTTGTAGATTCTCAAGGGAAAGCTCTCAAGGAGCTTGCTAGGGAGGCCAGATGGGGGATTCCAAGGAGTCCGTAAAGGAGTTGAGGATTAAGGTTGACAGGTTGAAGGCAGATAATCTGCCTTTGGATTTATTGTTACGGGACCTGTACTAGCAGCCCATCCCCAGCCAAAGCAGTCCCAGAGGCCTCCCAAGAGGAAGAGGATGGTACCCCGCGCAGATGATTCAGTCATCCAGTTAGTAGACCTACCGGAGACCTCCTCCAGTCAGCCACATGATGCAGCTCAGGAGCCTGTGCAGGTCCAGGTCCCAGTAGTAGAGCAACAAGTCATAGGGAACCCATCTGAGGTTTCCGTGCATATTGAGGACCCAGGGACCACTGAGGATCCCATGTAGACAGATGAGCCATAGGGAGTTTCTGTATCCTTTTTCCCTTATTTTGATGTTTATTTTGCTTAGTTGGCATTGAGAACAATGCCAGCTTTGATTTGAGGGGGTACTCCCTACATTGATTTGTTGGATGATTGTATATATTTGACAGATTTTATGTTTTTTTATTTTTCTTCTTATTTTTCATCTTTGGTATGTATATAATTTTGGTACTTTATTACATTTTTCGTACTTTTCACTTTGGGTCTGTATATAAAGTATGTTACATTGTATATATTCATCCCCGTATTGTATATTCAGTTAAAATCCCCTCATGTACATATTCATTCTATTTTCCATATTTTCTTTTCCGTAGCTTCTTATTTATGTTCGTAGTTTCTTGGTTTGAGCGTTTTCAATAAGCCTTTGGTTTTCTTAATGCCACGATTCTTTCCAAATGTGGAGTTTGTGTGAGCCGGGTGGCTCTTCCCAATGATGGGTGGCGTGGCAACCTTTTTAAGGGTTTGAGTCCATTTTTCATTTTGCTTTAAGTAGTTAGTGGTTAAGGGTGCCTCAAGCAAATCTTCACTTGGGCCTAGCACATTTGCCTTTGATCTCGTGGGAAAAAAACAAATCGTTGTGTTTAGGATGGTGAAAGGTGTGACCTTGAGACTCTTGCATTGACCGATAATCATCAAGTGGTTTTCAGGACCATTATGTGCTCAAATCTTATCTAAGGTCGTTGTGGGCCCCTGACTCTGTATTTTAAGCAATCCCATAGCTTGTGTGGTGAGAAATTGCATTGCAAGTCCAAGTCATGAGCCATTGGTCTAGAACTTGCCCTGAATGTTTGTTGAGGCAAAATCCTAAGTGAATTTTGACTTGAGACATGATTATAGGCTCTCCTTGATCCGAATGATAGCTTGAACATTTCCATAGCCTACCAAAGATAAAATCCCTAGTCAACCCTTTTGAGCCTCAAACCTTTTACTTTCAAGAACCATGATACAAGCCTTTACCCGTTCTAAAAGATACCCTCTCTTGGCACCCGATGTTTCCTTAGAATATGGCAAAAGTATAAGTTTGGGGGGGAGAGACGAGGATTGCAACAAAGTTGCAAAAAGGTACAAAATGAAGAAAAGGAAAGGAAATGAAAAAAGAAATAAAAGCAAAAAGACAAAGAGAATACTCAATGTGGAAATAAATAAAAGGCACTCAAGAAAAGCAAAGAGTGAAAGGTGTGGAAAAGTGAGAAAGGAGAAAAGATTTGAAATATCTAAGAAAGAGTGACAATGTGTCTCTCTAACCCCTTGAAATAAGTAAAAAGACTCAAAAAGTCAAGTGAATTTGTGCCAAAATGAAACAAAAGAAGTGCTTAAGGAAAGATGGAACCTACGTAGACCAAACATTGCCTACCCGGAACCAAAAGCCTCACTATGTCTCCATAAAAACCCTATATGATCTCTAGTTGAATGAAGCTTACATTAGTGGTGAATCACATAAGGGGCAAGAATATGGTACTTAGAGCCGGACTTGTGACTTTTCTTTTTGAGAGATGAGTGAACTCCCATTAACCTCGTTATGAGTGCCACTATTCTAAAGGTAAGGTTTGATTAGGAAAACCTGAGGCTGTATGAGTTTGGGTTCCACAATGACTAAAGTAATAAAAAGAGTTCTTTGATGTGTTGAGTCAACTCTTGATGCTCTTGTGTCGCACTTGATCCATGGCATTTAAAAGAGTAAATATTATTAATGATTCATTTGGATTGAGGTCAATTGTTAGTCCTAATTGATGCTAGATGAGGTCACTTTAGGATAACTGAATTTTCTTAGATTTTCTCTTAAAGGGTGGGTCTTATTTTGTTTCCCTGAGGACAAGCAAAAGCTTAAGTTTAGGGGAGTTCATAACTAGGGAATATGATGCATTTTACACTACTTCATGCTTAAGTTTTGATTAGAAATGTGTACAAAATAGTCCCAAAAGGCTCACAAGTTGTGCCTGATTGCAGGTTTGATCAACAAGGTGACAACGTGTCATAAATCAACTAAAAAAGGAGTGAAACTTGCAAAAGTACCAAGACAAAGACAAAGCTCATGCAAAATAGGGCCAGTGCGGCCGCACACCGATCTATGTGGTCCGCACAAGTGAGGTTCAGAGAGGCTGACATTCAGGCTAAAAGGCAATGCAGTCGCATGAGGTTTTGTGCGGTCCACACTAGGATCAATGCGTCCGCACTCAATTTAGTGCAGTCCACAGAGTGATGATTCAGAGAGTTTCCAACTCTAGGGTTGAAGACCAATGCGGTTCGCTCTCCATTTCATGCAGACCGCACTAGAAGCCATCGCGGTCGCACTCGATTCTCTGTGGTCCGCATTGCTCAAGTTCAAAGAGTAGTTTAGTCAAGTTCAGAGCCTTAGTACGACCGCACGTGATTTTGTGCAGTGTGCACTAACCCCGTAGGGATATTTTTGTCAAGATTTGTCAGCTTAGTATAAATAGCTTCTTTTCCATTTTTAGGTCAAGCAGATAGTTAGTACTGAAGGCTGCGCTCGTGACTTTGAATATTTTAGGTGTTTTGAGTAATTTTAGTTGTGTTTCAACATTGAATCTTTAAGTTTAATTTAGCAATTAATTAATATGAGTTTTTTCATCTATTTCTTTGTTTTCTTCTCTAATTATGAGTAGCTAGACCCATAAGCTAGGGTTGTGGCTCAACCCTAGTGTGGGTAATTGATGGGTATTGTGTTTTAGGGCTTGATTGACTATGTGTGTTTGATATTTGGACTAATTTCATGTTTAATTGCTGAATTAGTGGTTGCAAACACTAGTTTGTGTTTAGTTGATTTTGGCTTTTCTTGAGAAAGAGAGCCTAAGTCTCTGAAATTGGTCCAACAAGGAATTGGGGCGTACTCAAGAGATTGATATCCCCAATTAAAGGGTTAAACCTAGAGATAGTAATACCCGACTTGAACCCTGATTGCTTGTGCAAAGTTGCATACGCAATTGGTCTTGAGAAAGTCAATTCGGGCAAAATTACTCAAACTACCGAGAGGTATAGAGTGAGTAGAATCGAGCAAGGGTTATATCATACTCACAAAATGTGACAATCTAGCTTTAAACTCAAGAATCTGTTAATTGACCACCTAAGCAGAAGTCACTACCCTAGTGCCTTTTAATCATTTGAACAACTCGCAATAGTTTAACCTTAGCTTACTTTAGTTTAATTGAGCATTGTAGTTTTATAAAATTAGAATCATAATCAAAACCAAAAATGTGTAGAAGTGAAATTAAGATCAAGTACACGACTCCGTTTTAGATAGACACCCGACTCTAATATCTAGCTCCCTGTGAAAATCCATCCCGATCTTAATTGGATAAAAGCTGCTTTGGCCTCTCTCACTACTCAATAGTAGACTTTTGATTAAGTGAGAGTATAGGTGGCTAACGGGCTGGGTTGACCCGGAACCGGAGCGGCCCAGACTGGTTAAAATCGAAACCGGACGTGTCGGTTCATAAGGGGCCGGGTGGGCTGGGTTGGGGGTGTAAAGGGGTTTGTACCGTTTAAAATTTTCTAATGGTTCACCACACCCGATAAATCCGGTCCGGATGAACAGTACACATAACCGGTTTAACCGGCCCGGAATACAACTAAATTTTTTTTAAAAAAATTTTGGCAGGTGGGGGTCCCATTGACCGTTGGCAACAGTCAGAAATTGAATTGAATTGATTTTACAAAAATAACCTTCTCTAAAACTATAAATATCCCCCCCCCCCTCTTCATTTCTCACTCAAATCTCATTTCTCTATCTCAATTTCTCTCATTCTCTTATTCTCCAATTTTTAAGACTTCAAGTCTTCAATTCATCATTTCATCTTCTAATTTTATTTGGCTCTCTTTTCTTGAATTTAATTTATCGTGTTTTATCATTTGGCTTTTGAAGTTTATACATTTGAACTTCAAATTAAAATACTTGCTTGACGTTTGTTCGTGGTAACATCGGAATTGCGTAATCAAGTGCTCAATTTATTATCCAATTCAGTGCACTCCCTCCAACTCTTTCTCTTCTTTAATATTTTAATTGCATATTTATTTTATGCTTATACTTTAATTTTTACAATGTGTTTAATGCTGTTAAAAGAGCATGTAGAAAAGTTACTAGTAGGGAAAATAAAAAAAAGAGGTAGTTCTTCAGCATCTGGTAGTAATAGTATCCTAATTTCTCTTGTTCCCAAAACATCGTCTAATGATAATATAGATTATGAATAATTACAAGAAGATTGTGGAATAGAAGATAATGAATTAGGAATGGAAGATGAGATACCAGCTACATCTACTAGTGCTAGAGTTGATAGTATTGGAGTTGCTATAAGGGGTGGTGGTCGTGGCACTAGTAGCAGACCACCTATGGCTCCGACTACTAATCGTAAAAAAAGAAGTAAGGTTTGGAATTTTTTTTGAAATAATTGAAGGTACTTATAGAGTTAGATGCAAACTTTGTAAAGATGATTTTAAACATTTGACTGGAGGAAATTTAGGGGGAACCGGAACGCTTAGTAGACATATGAGAATTTCACATCCCATAGAATGGGGCTCTGATGGTGATGAAAATCAAGCAACTATTAACCCTACTACTGGAGAATTAATTAAATATGATAAAATGAAGGATCGTGAGGAGTTAGCAAAAATAATTACTTTAGGTTGTCTACCTTTTTCTTTTGCTTCTTCGTCATATCTTATTATGTATATTCAAAGGATTTACAATCCTTTATTTAAAGGTATCCCTAGAAGTACTTGTAGAGCTGATATCTTTAGACTTCATGGAAAATATCAAATATATTTACGTTATTTGTTTAGCCACCTTCCTTGTAGAGTTTCTCTAACTTCTGATCTTGGTCATGCTGTTAATGGACGTGATTATTTGACTATTACATGCCATTGGATAGATGTTAGTACTTGTATGCAAAAACGTATTAGCGCTTTTAGATATGATGAAGATCAGAGTCATACTGCTGCATTTATAAGTAGTACTATTTGTGAAGTTGTTGAATTTTATAATCTCAACCAAAAAGTAATTCTTTGGAAGTTTTAGTATGTTTCAGAGATTGGATTAGATCAGAAAGAACAAGTCAGATGTTGATAGCCTAGAAGACGAGGAACTTGGAAATATATTAACACATGGTAACCCATCCGAATTTAACACTCCAGAAAAAGGTCACTCAGTTCATATTGATTATGAGGAACTTAGTAGGGCAATGAAAAACCTTTGAATTTACTTGTTAAAAATGTAAACATTTCAATTTGTAAGTTTGAAATTTGAAATATGAAATAAAAGTAGCACTTGCAATAAGTGCAATTGTTTCTCATCTACCTTGTATTCTTTAAACTAATACAATGTATTAATATAACTTACAATAGTTATACAAAATTCCAAAAAAAAATTAAAAATACACTAAACCCGGCCCGGCCCGTAACCCTTATGGTTTAATTTTTACCCGGATGAACCCGAACCCGTTAAACCCATTAAGAACTAACCCAAAACCGGCCTGGACCATAACCCGTACGGGTTTAAAATACACAGGCCCGATCCGGCCCGGACCACCCGATTAACACCTATAATAGTAGTGCAGGAGACAACTCAAGAATAAATATCCATTGCCGAGGATTGATGATTTGTTTGACCAGATTCAGGGAGCCAAGGTATTTTTGAAGATCGACTTGAGATCTAGTTACCATCAGTTTGAGGATTAGGGCATCCGATGTCCCTAAGATAGCTTTCCGCACTCGATATGGGCATTATGAGTTCTTGGTGATGTCATTTGGGTTGACTACTGCCCCAACATCTTTTATGGATTTGATGAACCGAGTTTTCAGACCTTACTTGGATTCATTCGTAATAGTCTTCATTGATGATATTTTGATTTATTCCCGCAGACAAGAGGAGCATGAGCAGCATCTGAGAGTTGTTATTCCGATTTTGAGATATAGTGAGTTGTATACTAAGTTTTTAAAGTCCGAGTTTAGGTTGGGGTTAGTTTCTTTCTTGGGTCAAGTTGTTTCAGCATAGGGTATTCAGGTAGATCCGAAGAAGATTGAGGTAGTCAAGGGCTGGCCTAGACCCGCATCAGCTACAAAGATTCGGAGTTTCTTGGGTTTGATAGGATATTATCGTCGGTGTGTGGAGGGGTTTTATTCTATTGCAGACCCGATGACCAAGTTCACCCAAAAGGGTGCCCAGTTCAGATGGTTGGACGAGTGTGAGGCGAGCTTTTAGAAGCTCAATACAGCTTTAACTACGGCGCCGGTATTGGTTTTGCGCACAGGTTCAGGGTCATATACAGTTTATTGTGATGCATTTCGTATTAGACTTGGTGCGATATTGATGCATGATGGCAAGGTTATTGCTTATGATTCACGTCAGTTGAAGATTCATGAGAAGAACTATTTGGTCCATGATTTGGAGTTAGCAGTCATTGTTCGCGCATTGAGGATTTTGAGGCATTATCTATATGGGGTGTCACGTGAGGTGTTCATGGATCACAAGAGTTTCCAATGCTTGTTCAAGCAGAAGAAGTTGAATTTGACGCAGAGAAGGTGGTTGGAGCTATTGAAAGACTATGATATCACCATCTTATATCATCCGGGAAAGACCAATGTGGTGGCCGATGCTTTGAATATGAATTCAGCCAGTATGGGCAGTCTTGCCTTTATTTATGTCATTGAGAGACCGCTTGCTTTGGATGTTCAGGCTTTGGCTAATCAGTTCGTGAGGTTAGATGTTTCTGATCCCAGCCGTGTGTTAGCTTGCACAGTCGCTCATTCTTCATTATTGGAGCATATCCGAGATTGGAAGTATGATGATCCTCATTTGTGTGTCCTTACAGATACGGTGCAGCATGGAGGTGCCAAGCAGTTTACCTTAGGAGATGATGGAATTTTGAGATTGCAGGGTCGAGTCTGTGTGCCTAATGTAGATGGACTCCGAGAGTTGATTTTAGAGGAGGCCTATAGTTCCCGGTTCTCTATTCATCCGGGGGCCGCCAAGATGTATCAGGATTTGTGGCAGCATTAATGGTGGATAAGGATGAAGGAGGATATTGTTGCATATGTGGATCGGTGTTTGAACTGTCAGCAGGTGAAGTACGAGCATCAGAGACCTGGTGGTTTATTTTAGAGGATTGAGCTTCCCGAGTGGAAGTGAGAGCGTATCACTATGGACATTGTTATTGGACTCCCACGGACTCATAAGAAGTTCGATGTGGTGTGGGTTATTATTGATAGGCTGACCAAGTCAGCGCATTTCATTCCTGTGGCAGTCTCATATTCTTCTGAGAGGTTAGCTGAGATCTATATCCCGGAGATTGTTTGTCTTCGTGGTGTGCCCGTGTCTATCATTTCTGATCGAGGTACGCAGTTTACCTCGCATTTCTTGAGAGTAGTTTAGCATGAGTTGGGCACACAGGTCGAGTTGAGCACAACATTTCATCCTCAGACGGACGGGCAGTCCGAGATTACTATTCAGATTTTGGAGGATATACTTCGAGCTTGTGTTATTGACTTTGGAGGCTCGTGGGATCAGTTCTTGCCTTTAGCGGAGTTTGCCTACAATAACAACTACCATTCAAGTATCCAGATGACTCCTTATGAGGCTTTGTATGGTAGGCGGTGTCAATTGCCGGTTGGATTGTTTGAGCCGAGAGAGGCTCGATTTTTGGGTACAGATCTAGTACAGAATGACTTGGACAAGGTCAGTATCATTCAGGATAGGCTTCGTACAGCTCAGTCCAGGCAAAATAGTTACGCTGACCATAAGGTTCGCGATGTGGCATTCATGGTTGGCGAGCGAGTGTTACTTCGAGTGTCGCCTATGAAGGGCTTGATGAGATTTGTAAAGAAGGGCAATCTTAGCCAAGGTTCATTGGCCCGTTTGAGATTCTTCATCGAGTGGGAGAGGTGGCTTACAGACTTGAGTTGCCGCCGAGCTTATTAGTTGTGCATCCAGTGTTTCATGTGTCCATGCTTCGGAAGTATCACAACGATCCATCCCACATGTTAGATTTCAGCACTGTCCAGTTGGACCAGGACTTGTTCTATGAGGAGGAGCCGGTAGATATTCTAGACCAGCAGGTTCGTCAGTTGAGATCGAAGAGTTTTCGTTCTGTTCCTATTAAGTGAAGAGGATATCTTGCTGAGGCATCGACCTGGGAGTCAGAGTCCGATATGCGGAGCCATTACCCCCATCTTTTCCCCGACTCAGGTACTTCCTTCTTATGTCTGTTCGAGGACGAACTGTAGTTTTAGAGGTGGAGAATGTGATGACCCAAATAGTCATAACTTGTTTTAGAAATAAATTCTCTGTTTCGAGGCTTTAAAAACCTATTCCTGTATCACCTCGATTAGCATGCGCAGTCCGGACGCGCAGCCGGAAGGCCATTATGTGAAAATCTATGAAAATGATAAAATTTGCCTTTATAATGAATTTAAGTTGACTTCAGTAAATATTTTGGATAAACGGACCTGGACCCATGATTTGACGGTCCCAGAGGGTCCGTACGAAAATATTGGACTTGAGCGTTTGTTCAGAATCAAATTCCGAGATCCCAAGCTCGAGAAATGAATAATGTTTGGAAGTTGTGGTATCGGGCCCATATTTTGGTTCCGGAGCACGATACAGGTCTTATATATGATTTAAGTCAAGCCTGTAAAATTTGGTAAGAAACGGGCCATTTGATGTGATTCGGACCCGTAGTTGTAAAATTTGGAACTTAAGTGTTCTTGAGATTTATTCTTGGATTTTGATGTTAAATTCATTGTTAAAGGTGTTATTTTGGTGATTTTATCGCACGGTTTAGTTCATATGATGTTTTTGAATTAGTATGCATGTTTGGTTTGGAGCCCCGAGGGCTCGGGTAGGTTCCGGGATATCTAGGCTTAGGAAAACACTGTTGTTGCATCAGTTCTGGTGTAACCGCACTTGCGAGTCAAGCACCGCATGTGCGAATAGTGGGTCGCAGGTTCGGTCCGACCTATTGCAGATGCGGACAAACTTTCGCATGAGCGTATCTCCTCACAGATGCGGCCCCAGCGGGCCTAATCATTTTTGCATAAGCGACCAATTTTCCACACGTGAGGTTGCGCAGATGCGACTCAAGCAGCGCAGGTGCGAGAGTCAGGCAGTGGAGTCTTATTAAAAATAATTTCAATGTTTTCTCTTTTAAAATTTCATGAAAATAGAAGGCCTAAGGCGATTTTCTTAAGAGGTTTTCTTCCTAAATCCTAAGTAAGTGTCCATTAACTGATTTCTTTCAACTCTCTAATATTTTTCATCAACTTTTATCTAAAATCCTAGGGTTTTAATGATAGAAAATTAGGGATTTGGGTAGAGTTAGGGATTTTGATTAATTGGGTTTTAGACCTCATTTTGGGATCGAATTTTAAAACTTATTGCATATTTGGATGGGTGATCGGGTTTTGGTCCGAACCTCGAGTTTTGACCAAGCGGGACCGGGGTCGATTTTTGACTTTTGGGGAAAAATGATAGAAAACCTATAATTTAGCCTTGGGATTGGATTATTTAGCATTAATTGATGTTGTTAAATTAATTTGAATTAGATACACGTAATTCAGAGGAAAATTCTAAAGGAAAAGCGGTGTTTGATGCTTGAGTTGACCGTGGAAGTTTGAGGTAAGTGTTTGGTCTAACCTTAACTTGAGAGATTAGGAGTTGAGTCCTATTTTCTATGTGTTATTTGTTGAGTACGACGTATAGGCATGGTGATGAACATCTATACATCGTTGTCAAGCATGCCCGTGAGTCTCTTGAAGTCGATGTGTTCTTAGTATGTACCACAAATGCCTAAGTAATTGATTCTCTGTGTTGAGTAAGAATTATGAATATTCTCGTGGAAATTGCTTATGGTTGAGTATTGGTGCTAGTTGAGGTTTCTTGTGAAGTTAAATGTTGGAACAAATTTGGTTATAGCTAATTTCCCTTGCCGGGGCGTACTTATTACCATCAATTCTCTTGCCGGGATATTATTATTTTCTTATTGTTCCCTTGCCTGGACTCTTTTGTAATTGGTATGAATTGTATATTGGGATCGGGTTGCACGTCGCAACAGTATTATATTTGGATCGGGTTGCACGCCACAATAATACTATATTTGGGTCGGGTTGCGCGCTGCGACAATATTACATTTGGATCGGGTTGCACGCCGCAACAGTAATACATGATATGAATCGGGTTGCACACTATAACAGTATTTTTATAACTTGGATCAGGTTACGTGCCGCAACAATGAAGGATAAAAGTGGCTATTGATTTGTTACGGTTTCCTTATTCTTTCTACTACGAATTTTGAATTGTTCTTTACGCTTTCCTGATGAGTTACTGTTGGATAATGATATTTTCCTACAGTATGTTTTCCTCTGCCATCCTTAGCTGTACATTCTGCTTTTATTTGTTTTCGTTGTATATGATATAACTGCACAAGTTTATTTAGTTGTCTAGTCCTAGCCTCTTCACTACTTCGCCGGGGTTAGGCTAGGCACTTACCAGCATATGGGGTCGGTTGTGCTGATACTACACTCTGCACTACGTGCAGATCCTAGAGAAGCAGCTTTTGGACCTTAGCTTGGGTGGTTGCCTTCAATCCATACGGTGGCCCAAGGTAGTCCTACAGGCGTCCGCAGGCCCTGATGTCTCCCTCTATCTTTTCTTCCTGTTTCACTTATGTAATTCAGAAACAGTGTTGCATTTATTTTTCGGATCTTGTTTGTAGTATTCTAAAACCGTCTATGGAGTTGTGACATTAGTCTTGGGCAGTTTTTATTTAGAGATCATGTTGGAATTATTTAAATGGTTTAATTATTTCTTCCGCTTGTTTTAAATTTTCACTGTTCGTAAACTGTTGGTTCACCTTGGGTGAAGAATTAAAATGGGAAAAAGGTAATTTAACCAAATAGTCGGCTTGCCTAGCTTTCACTAGTAGGCGCCATCACGACTCCCGAGGGTCAGAAATTTGGGTCGTGGCAGTATGAATGGCTAAGGGGAAGCCAAGTACTATGGAAGCATCGGACTTGGGTGTGGAATAGTTTAAACATACCCAAGCATAGTTTTATATGCTGGCTAACCATGTATGGTGGGCTACAAACAAAAGACAGGCTTGCACATATAGGAATAATTTCATATATCTTATATGTGATATGTGGTCAAGCAACAAAGACCATAGCTCACTTGTTTTCTGTATGCTACTTCTCTATAGCATGTATCACTGAAATACTGCAATGCTGAACATAGGAGTGACGAACATGAAGCTGGAAGGGCTTTGAAAAAGAATCACCAGAAATGTGAAAGGGAAGCTAAGGAAAAACTTTGTCCTTGCCATCATGTCAGCATTGACTTATGACATGTGGAAGGGTAGGGATGAAGCATTGTGGCAAAGAAAAGTCCCTGCACTACAAAGCTTATACAAGCAAGTGAAGGAAGAATGCATACATCGGATGAGAGAATGTATGGATCGAAGGAAGAAGGAGAATGATCGGATATGGCTGAGAAATTATTATAACTAGAACAACATATGCATGTAAATAAACATTAGAGTTTTGATTTTGTAGGAGATGTCTTATAGGTGCTATTATTCTCTGTTCTTTGGCTGTAGATGATGTATATGTTTTGTCTGGTGATGTATAAAAATCTTTCTTTCATCAAAAAAAGAAATTGACTTTTTCATGATTTATATTTTCTGGGTATCTAACATATAGTTTAGTGACTTTACTGTGACAAAATTAGTTTGTGACAGTGTTATAAATAGTTAGTTTCGTGGTTTTGGTGTTACAAAAATAATTCTGTAACTTTAGTGTTACAAAGAGTAAGCTTAGTGACCATAGATGAAATTCACCCAAATAAATATACTAACTTTTCATTTCTATCAGCTGAGAATTGTGAATATTCTCTTTGTTTTTATGTGTTCCGTTTTTAAAAGAATGGCATATTTTTATAAAATTATTTAGTTTCAAACTCCTCATTATAGCGTTAATGAGATGCTTTAAGCATATTTAAAAGATCATAAGTTTTATAATTAATCTTGGTTTATTATAAGTGTTTTCGTATGTGATCTTGCAGTTTCCATGAAATGATAAACTCTTGAATTATTTTCATGAGCACAAGATATACTATTCTTGTGCAAGGTGTTAATATTAATTCAGCTTAATAGAATTTCTTTTGCTTCGAATTTTAGAATGTTGTCGAGTGTAATGGAACTTATATAAAATAATTTTGCCTTAATTTTAAGCAAGTTAGTATATATTGCAAGGATTTACTATAAACTTATTTGTTTTTGCTAGCTGTCTAATACAATCATCCTTCTTTATTCGAATTTGGGGCTGACAATATGAGCAAGCTCACACAAGCGAAATTTTCGAGTCTAATGGAACTGAAGCTTTTAGTTCTGAACCTCGCAAGATACCTTCCACTTGGATGAGTTATAATAACCTTCTGAATTTGAATTTCGTAGCTTTTGCTGAGACGAATTCCTACAGATTTTATAGTATCAATTTGATGTTATTATAGGAACCCATCAACTACAAATTCTGTATATCCGCCTTTGATGCTAGTGTCTGCTTTTTCTTTGTTGTTCCGTAGAATGGTGGTTCCTTTTGTCCATTATGTGTGTTATTGTCGAAATATGAGGGGAGGAGCCAGTGTTTATTTGGTTCAAATCATGTATTTGTCTTGAATAATTCATTGATTATTTGCAATTTAATAATTTAGAGCTCAGTAACTTAAAATGCTAAGAATTTCTAACCCATAAGATTAAAATCCTAACTCCACCTCTAAGAAAATATAGCTCCTTAATTGCTTGAGATATACTTCAAATAAACATGGATTGATGCTATTCACTTTTTGTGTTACATTGATCTGTCTCAATCTTTTCCTACTCCTTTTTTTCTCCTCTCCTAACTATGTCATATTCTAATTAATTCGTTACATAATGATAAAAGCTACGAGACAGTCAATTAGGACATTGAACTCACTTTTAAAGGTCATTTTTCCTCCAAATTTTGACCGAATCTCACTTTTTATTTTAGTTAATAATTAGTTTAAAATATGAAGTGTGCTTATCTATGGCCCACCTTGAAATATCAGTTTTATCACCACTTCTTTTGAGTTTTTTGGATTAGTGATGTCGAAATATAGTTGCTCAAAATGACTAATTAACTTGTAACTCGATTTGATATTTAAAAAAGTGGTCTAATAATGATGACCATACTATACTTTCATTAATCATCATGTCAAATTGTCAATGGTGATGACTCTTATAAGCATTGAAGTCAATCACCTTCATCTTATCCAAATTTGTCGTTTGATTATGACAAAACAGGCCAGTTAAACTAAAAATTGTTCTTGTTAAATTAGCTTTCATTATATAAGTACCCAAATTTATATACATCCATGAATAAAATTGAATTATTTTCCGCATAAAGACTCTTACATCTTGTTTGGATGGTTGTTACCCATTATATTGTCTCATATTTTTACTTTAAATACGATGTTTGTTTTGATTGTTACTTAGATTTTATTATATCGTATCATTAAATCCGTTGTTATATAACGTCGAAATGTGCCATATTATGTAATGACCGATTTGGTGTGGTCGCATCGTTCGCTTGTCTTTTTCTCTAAATCTCACCATTCATTATTATTAAATAATTTTATTTTATCGTTTACACTGCCTTTTTATATAATAATTTTACCCTATATCGTAATTGTTCTTTATAATATTACAAGTTTATTCTTCATATTGTTGGTGTGTAATATCATGAAACGATGGCAAACGATACAATCTATCCAAACATTATTTTCAAATGATACAGTACAATACAATACAGTACGATATGATATATTATGAAACGATACATAACAACCATCCAAACAAGCTGTTAATTATTACCTTTATCTTAGGTTCTTTGCAAGAATATAACTAGACAATAATTCATCCATTTCATTTTATGTTAACCTGTTTAACAGATACAAAATTTAAGAAATAAAGAAATTTTCTTGAAACATGCGATGTTAAATAATAGATATTTTTATTGCTATGAAATCATGATACAATAATACAAATTCAGTTTAATCTTACAAGTGAAGTCTGAGGAGGGTAATGTTTACGCAGTCCTACCCCTACATTATGAAGGTAGAGAGTATGTTTTTATAGACTCTCGGCTCTAGAAATTCATGTGTGTACGGCAAAATCGGGAGGGGGCGATTTCCCCGTCATTAGGGTGCCCCGCGAACGTGCTTCTCGAGGTTCGAGACAAAGGTCGAGACTCACCTTCGAGGGCTGTTGGGTTCCGACCTCAGGGCAATGCGTACCAACGACTATATTAGGAAAGAGGGGAGTTCCCAAGGAGTGCAGTCGGGGACGAAAAATCTGTCAGGCTGTTCTGAAGCAGTTAGTCTGAACCTACATCATGACGTTAGCTAGCTGTCCCATTCCTGCTTCTTTGTCATTAATATATTTTGTACTATGAGTGGATTCCCCTCCTATATAAAGGGGCTCTTTGAAACTTTGTATTCCAACTACTTCACGCGAAATATACAAGAACTCTCTCTCTTTTTCTCTCTAATATACTCTCTCAATATTGTTGCTCTTATTTATTATTTTCATAATTGTTCTTCATTTATTGCTTATCATTGGCCGTAAATATCCTCCCTTAATTATCTTGTGACTGTTAGCCTTTCCCCGATTACCCTTAATAGCTCGAGCCCGAGCCCAGGAATCTGCCTTGAAACTCTATATCAGTCGGTCCGAGGCCCCGAATAGCTAATCTATCGGTTCGATTATAGCTTTCTCCTTATCTCTATTTTGTCATTAAGTCTCACATATCTAGCATCAACTATTTAAGAACTAGCATAAAAGTAGATCACGTATTTTTAGAATCCCATCAATAAATTTATTTGTTTTACCATTTTCACATTGAACAGTTTGGCGTCCACCGTGGGGCTAAAAATAATAGTGATTATTTTCTTGATGGTTTCATTACACGACACAATTTATCTTTCACACTTTTTCTTGTCCAAGATCTTCGATTTCATGTCAAAATGTCTGGCTCAGTAAATAGAGTTGAAAATGACAACCTCGAAAACCACAAAAAGAATGACATGGCTATTCCAGATGTTGGTATACCACCGCAAAACTCAACCTGGGCAGAAGAAGAGACTCTTCGACACGACGTCCATAAGATTATTGGAGGGACCGACATCCCCCAAGGACCCATGCTCAAGCGAACAAGAACATCCATCGCAGAAGAAGGGCCAACTCGAAACCGCATGGCCGAAGACACCCTCACGTTCAGCGAGGAGGATCTCGAGGCTATGACAGAACCACACAACGACACGCTGGTGATCTTATTTCTTTTAAATAATACTAGGATAAAATGTGTGCTCGTGGATCCAGGCAGCTCGCCAAACATAATCAGATCAGAGGTAGTAGGACAACTGGGACTGCTCGATCGAGTCACTCCCATCTCCCGAGTCCTCCACGGCTTCAACATGACCGGCGAAGTAACAAAAAGAGAGTTCACCCTCCTAATCGACACGTCTGGTGCGGTTCAGAACACCGAGTTCCAAGTTATCGATGGCAACATGAGGTACAATGTATTGATTGGCAGGCCTTGATACACAGCATAAGGGCAGTACTGTCAACCCTACACCAGGTGATAAAATTTCCCACAAAGGATGGCATAACGACCATATATGGAGAACAACGGGTGGCGAAAGAAAAGTTCGCAGTTCACCATGAGGTGCTGACCCCCACGCACCCGATCTCGGATGAGCCTAGGAACATACAGACCCTCGAGGACGACGAAGAATATTTCTTCGCTCCTCGAACCTTCGTTTCCCCCAAAGAATCGTATGCAACTAAGTCAATAATCGGAGAACGTGAGCAGACCGTTTTGATCGAATGCCTCTCGAACCGTAAGGTATACCTGGGAACGGGACTAACCCCCAAACTCAGGAAAGGTTTCATTCAATTTCTTATTAAAAATATCGACTATTTCGCCTGGTCCCACTTAGATATGACAGGAATTCTGCTAGAAATAACCTCCCGCACACTGAGCGTCGATCCCAAGTTAAACCAGTAAAGCATAAGAGAAGACCACAAATCTGAGGTAAAACACGTCTTCATCAAAGAAGAGGTAACAAAACTTCTTAAAATAGGATCCATTAAAGAGGTAAAGTACCCCGAATGGGTGGCCAATGTAGTAGTGGTACCTTAAAAAGGGAAATAAGCTAAGAATGTGTGTAGATTATAAAGACTTGAATAAGGCGTGTCCCAAAGATTCCTTCCCATTGCCTAACATCGATCGTCTGATCGACACTATGGACGGTCACGAGATCCTCACCTTTCTTGATGCCTACTCGAGGTATAATCAAATCCAGATGAACCCCAAGGACAGGGAGAAGACCTCGTTTATCATAAAGTATGGTACCTACTGCTACAACGTAATGCCTTTCGGACTAAAAAATGCAGGGTCTACGTACCAGCGCCTAGTTAATAAAATATTCGAGGACCAAGTAGGTAAATCAATGGAAGTATATATTGATGATATTCTAGTTAAGTCCTTGCGCATAGAGGACCATCTAACTCATTTGTAGGAAACTTTATACATCCTCAGAAGTTACAACATTAAGCTCAACCCCGAGAAATGTGCCTTCAGAGTGGGTTCGGGCAAATTCCTGGGCTTCATGGTATCAAACAGGGGGATCGAGATAAACCTCGACAAAATTAAGTCCATCGAAGAGATCATGGTGGTGAAAAATGTAAAGTCCGTGCAATGGCTAACAGGTCTAATAGCGACACTGAGCAGATTCATATCAAGCTCATCATATAGGAGCCATCATTTCTTCTCTTTACTTAAAAGAAAGAACAACTTCAAATGGACTCCAGAATGACAACATGCCTTAGAGGAGCTAAAATAATATCTGACTATCCCACATTTGCTCCATACACCAAAGGAGGATGAAACACTATATCTATGCCTGTCCATATCTGAAATAATGGGAAACGGCGTACTGGTTCGAGAGGAGAATGGTACGTAATTTCCTGTTTATTATATAAGCCGGACCCTAAGGGATGCCAAAACCAGGTATCCCCATCTAGAAAAATTATCTCTCGCACTAATAAGTGCCTCGCGATAATTGAAGCACTATTTTCAATTCCACCATATCTGCATTCTATCAACGTACCCCCTCCGGAGCATACTGCACAAACCTGAGATATCGGGCCGATTGGCCAAATGGGCCAGCGAACTCGAGGGGTATGATATCGAGTATCAACCATGAACGACCATCAAGTCCCAAATTCTAGAAGACTTCATGGCTGATTTCTCGCCCTCCCTCGTACCCTAGATAGAGAAGGAAATTTTATTAAAATTGGGCACGTCTTTCAGGGTATGGGCCCTGTTCACAGACGGCGCCATGAACATAAGAGGATTCGGGCTCAGTATAGTCCTAAAGCCACCCATTGGCGGTTTAATCAGACAATCTATAAAAAATAAAATTGACTAACAATGAAGCCGAGTATGAGGCTATGATTGCAGGTTTAGAACTGGCCAAAAGCTTAGGAGCCGAGACCATCAAGGCGAGATGCGATTCACTCCTAGTAGTAAGCCAGGTGAATGGGAGCTACAAAGCTTGGGAAGACATGATGCATAGATATTTGGATAAAATCCAAGTCGCACTATGTCACTTCAAGGAGTGGACCTTAGTCCATATACCTTAAGAGCAGAACATCGAGGACGATGCCCTCGCAAACCTGGGATCATCTGTTGAATAAGAGGACCTACTCCCCGGGGCTGTTGTTCAGTTATCTAAATTAGTGGTCGAGGAAGGTCATACTGAGATTAATTCCACCAGCCTAACATGGGATTGGAGGAATAAATATATTAATTATTTAAGAGACGGGAAGTTTCCCGCAAATCCAAAAGAATCGAGGGCCTTACGAACCAAAGCATCCTGATTCTCGCTTGACGAAAATGAGACTCTGTAAATAATAAATTTCGATGGCCCCCTGGCGGTATGTCTAAGGCCAGGTGACACAGACTATGTACTCCGAGAAATTTATGAGGGTATTTGCGGAAACCATTCTGGCGGTGACTCCCTAGTTCGAAAGGTGATCAGGGCAGGTTACTATTGGGACAACATGGAAAAAGACACCAAAGAATTCGTCCGAAAGTGCGACGAATGCCAGAGATTCGCTCTCATGATTCACCAGCCCGACGAGCAACTACATTCGGTCTTATCACCATGACCATTCATGAAATGGGGAATGGACATCGTTGGCCCCTTGCCGACGGCACCGGGTAAAGTAGATTCATTTTATTTATGACTGACTATTTTTCAAAATGGATGGGAGTTCATGCATTCAAAAAAATAAGAGAAAAGGAAGTCATCAACTTCATATGGGATCACATTATGTGCCGATTCGGAATCCCCTCCGAAATAACATGCAATAATGGGAGGCAGTTCATCGGGAGCAAGGTAACACAGCTCCTTGAAGACCACAAAATCAAGAGAATCCTGTCAATGCCTTACCACCCGTGTGCAAACGGCCAGGCTGAATCCACGAATAAAACCATCATTCAGAATTTAAAAAAGAAGCTTTAAAGCGCTAAGGGAAAGTGGAGAGAAACGCTGCCCGAAGTACTATGGGTATACTGAACGACTTCAAAGTCAAGCACAGGGGAAACACCTTTCTCTCTAGTATACTGCGCCAAGGCTTTGATACTAGTGGAATTCGGGGAGCCGAGCGCCAGATTCCAACACACTACTGAGAGCTCGAACAACGAGGCCATGACAATGGCCCTTGAACTACTAGATGAAAAACAAGAAGCCTCGCTGATCCGAATAGCCGCCCAGAAGCAGAGAATCGAAGGGTATTATAATAGGAGAACAAACCTCCAGTATTTCGGGGTCGGAGACTTAGTCCAAAGGAAAGTCACTCTCAACACCAGAAACCCTAATGAAGGAAAGCAAGGCCAGAACTGGGAAGGACCGTACCGTGTCCTCGGAGTAGTCGGCAAAGGGTCTTATAAGCTCGGCACCATGGAGGTCGAACAACTTCCGAGCAACTGGAACATATCAATGCTAAAACAATATTATTGCTTGGGCATCCGATTGAAAATTCCATGAAAATCCTTGAGCAAGCGTTGCACTCTTTTCCTTCGACCGGATTTTGTCCCCGGAAGGGTTTTGCTGGCAAGGTTTTTAACGAGGAAACATTCACGCGCTACCTAAGGAAGACTCAACAAGTATGCGACACTTCATTTTCAATCAACCCCGAATACTGTAGGGCATCCCCCCCACGTTCCCAATAGTAAAGTGATGTATCCCCAAACGGCCGAAGAACCGTGCCTATATAGTCGGCCCCACTACAACAAGACGATGTATACTTGTGCCAAGTAATCAAAGAATATCTTTTGCCAAAGCATATCATACTCCAAAGGAAACTCCGCATTATTGCAATAAAGACTCCTCCGTCAAGAATGCCCCGAGTACTCGGAGACGGCGTCAATAATTCGGCACCCGCATGACCTCAGGGTGAGAACTCCAAACTCATAAGCCCTCAATGAGGCAGCACAGAAATCATGAAACATCTCCAAAAAAGAAAAACATCCCGAACACTCGGAGACTAGCATCAAAAACTTAAAAACCTGAGGCCATAAGACCCCGAGGGGGCAGACTCGGTGTCGTAAGACCTGTATAAGGCAACAACAAAAAATGTAAGGCCTCAAGCAAGGCACGAATCATACTTGTACCAAGTATCAACAAAAACTGTAAGACCTCAAGCAAGGCATAAATCATACTTGTACCAAGTATCAATAAAATTGTAAGACCTCAAAGGCATGAAAATTTTGTAAGAATCTCCGAAATCGTAAGCCCTCAGTGAGGTAATTTCGATCTCGCGAGTAGCATCTCCCGAGCCAAAACAAACTCTATGACTCGGAGACTGTTGCCAATCACCATTCATCAAAAAACCTGAGGCCATAAGACCTCGAGCGGGCAGACTCGGTCTCGTAAGACCTGTATAAGGCAACAACAAAAACTGTAAGACCTCAAGAAAGGCATGAATCATACTTGTACCAAGTATTCACAAAAACTGTAAGACCTCAATCAAGGCATGAATCATACTTGTACCAAGTATCGACAAAAACTATAAGACCTCAAAGGCATGAAAATTTTGTAGACCTTACTACAGGAATAAACTTGATCCCGAAGTTTAGGCTACATATCAAATTTGTAAGATCCCTGAAAAGGCATACCCTCGATATAGACACCTAAACTACTACACTCGGGACCAAAAATGGTCCCGGCCAAACACAAATGACTACGTTCATACGGCTGTACCAACCAAATTAACGCAATTCGGTGATGCCCGACTGTCGCTACAAAATCATAGGCCATTACTTCAAATATACTTTGAAAAGAACCGATTAAATAGGATACCCTCGACTTAGGCAAAAGAGTTTAGACCACGTCATCTCCACATCACTGGCTTCGAGATACTCAGCCTCCAAGCCAAACCTCACGAGGTGCTCGATCATCACTGCGAAATGACTTGAAATCGAGGTTCTTCCCGGACCGACGATGGGTTAAATGAAAATTACTTCAAAAGTCCTTAACGAGAGGAAAATAAAGACAATAAAAGGTCGCTTCGACCCAAAGCGTAAGAGCTATTAATGCCAGCTTACATTAAAAGGCTGCATCGGCCCAAAGTGTAAGAGCCATTGTTGCCAGCTTACACAAACATTAAAACTTGAGGGTCAAATGAGCTCGAGTCGAAACCCAACTCGGAGACTGAACCCAAAATAGTTAACTAGATATGCCTCAGGGCAAAGCATAAGAGCCATTGTCGCCAGCCTAATGAGTCTCAGGGCCACACATACAAAAGATCGCTTCGATCGGAGCGTAAGAGCCATTGTCGCCAGCCCATGCAAACATAAAATCTTGAGGGTCAAATGAGATCAAGTCGAAACCTGACTTGGAAACTAAACCCAAAAAGAGTTGAGTGAAGCATAAGAGCTAAAATGCCAGCTTATACTAAAGGTTTCATCGACCGAGCAGGTAAGAGCCTCGGGCCAGCCTAATGAACCCAGGACCATATCACGAATCTAAGGATTCTTGCTGACTCTAAAACCAACTCACCCAGCCGAATTCGAGACAGAAAGGGGAGTAGAAGAAGCAAAGCCACAAGGTTTTCTTTTATACATATGCAAAAAGAAAAGAAAACACGACCGCCACATACATCATACTATGAAAGTACTATATACAAAAAGGGAAACAGACAGAATCCTAATCCATCATCGAGCCTACATTCTCAATGACTCCACTAAGGGTTTCATCCCGATAACTACGAGTTTTCCAGTGGCCCCTTCTCAAAGGCATCTTCCCTTTCCAGGATTCCACCCTCATTTCTACAACTGCCTGAGTCGTGATAACTCGGGATTATGATGCATTTTACACTCCTTCTTAATTAAGTTTTGATTAGAAATGTGTACAAAATAGTCCCAAGGGCTCACATGTTGTACTCGATTACAGGGTTTGATCAACAAGATGACTATTCGTCAAAACCAGCTCAAAAAGGAGTGAAACATGCACAAGTACCAAGAACAAGTCCAAGCTTAGTTAATAGGACTAGTGCGGCCGTACACCATTCCGTGCGGTCCACAGAGAGAAGGTTCAGAGAGTCTACAATTCACGAAGCCAAGCAATGCGGTCGCAAAGCATTTTGTGTGGACCGCATTGACTTCATTGCGGCCACACTCGACTTTGTGCAGTCCGCAAAGCCCATGTTCAGAGAGTGCCAAGATTGGAGGAATATTTCCAATGCGATCCGCGGTCCATTTTGTGCGGACTGCAACAGAAGCCACCGCGGCCGCACTCGACTTTGTGCAGTCCACAAAGCCCAAGTCCAGAGAGCAAATTATTTTAGCCAAGAGCCTTAGTACGGTCGCACTCAATTCTGTGCGGGGCTAGTTTTTTCCAGAATTTTTGGCCTAGTATAAATAGTTTCTTTTCCCATTTTTAGGTCATTAGTGGTAATTTGACGATAAGCTACGCTCATGAACAGTTCTCTTTTATTATTTTGAGTAATTTTAGCTTAGTTTCATCATTGAATCTTCAAGTTTTATCTAGTAATTAATTATTATGAGCTTTTCTCATCTATTTTTTTTTTTCTTCTACAATCATGAGTAGCTAAACCCATTAGCTAGGGCTGTGGCTCAACCCTAGTGTGGGTGATTGATGGGTTTTGTGTTTTAATGCTTGATTTTCTATGGGCGTTTGATATTTGGACTAATTTAGTGTTTTAATGTTGAATAAGTGGTTGTTAACACTATTTTATGCCTAGTTGACTTTGGTTCTTCTTGAGAAAGAGAGCCTAAGTCTATAAAATTGGTCCAACAAAGAATTGGGTATACTCAAGAGATTGATTGCCCCAATTAAAGGGTTAAACCTAGAGATAGTAATATCTGACTTGAACCTATATTGCTTGCACAAATTATTATACCCAATTGGTCTTGAGAAAGTCAATTAGGGCAAAATCACTCGAACTACCGAGAGGTGTAGAGTAAGTAGAATTGTGCAATGGTTACATCGTAATCCCCAAATGTTACAATCTAGCCTTAGACTCGAGAATCCGTCAATTATCCACCTAGGAGAAAGTCGCTTCCCTAGTGCCTTTTAACCTAATTAGACAATCTTCAATAGTTTACTCTTAGCTTAACTTAGCTCAATTTAGCATCATAGTAGTATAAAATTAGAAGTAATATCAAAACCAATTATGAATAGAAGTGCAATTAGGAACAAATACGCAACTCCAATTTAGGTAGAAACTCAATTCTAATATCAAACTCCTAGTGGAAATTGATCCCGACCTGCTCGGGTAAAAGCTGCTTCGACCACTCTTGCTACTTGTAGTAGTACATGGTTGGCCTCAATCGCTTTTTGCGCCATTGCTGGGGAGCTAACGATTTTGGATATTTATCTAAATAATTTTGTGTATTGTTCTTCTTTCTTTCTACGTTACTATTTTGTCTGTGTCACAACTTCAGGTACAAAATGCTAGCAAACAACAATGACCCTCTTGGAAATATGGTTGCGGGGGAGGAGGTAGATGATGTCGGAGATGATGAGGTGCCTCTTGTACATCAAGCACAGCGTAGAGGCCGACAAGCCAATGCTAATAAAAATATTCCAGACCCTCCTCCGCCACCTCCAAGAGTGGCTCCTCAAGTGCTCCCGAACCAAGGTTATGCAAGTGCAATTGTCCTACCCCGGATCCGGGTGGCCAATTTCCAAATTACTAATGTGATACTGACATTGTTAGAGAAGCGAAGGTATTTCACAGGTGCTTCTACTCAAAATGTTTACAAATATCTCAAGGGTTTCGTGGATACCTGTTGGGGGAGCAAGCAAACTAATATGTCTGAGAATGCACTTTGGTTGAGACTCTTCCCATTTTCAGTTAGAGGGAAGGCGTTGAATTGGCTTGAGCAACTTCCCAACCACTCCATCACTACTTGGAATGAGTTTGCGGATAAGTTTATTGCCAAGTTCTTCTCACCGGGGCATATGGCAGCATTGCGGGATAAGATCTTAGCTTTCAAGCAGGAGCCCACCAAACCATTGCATGAGATTTGGGAGAGATATAGAACCATGGTGAAGGAATGCCCCAATAATGATATGACTGAGAATATGTCGCAATAGAATTTCTATCGGGGCATCAACACAACAAATCAATGCATAGTGAACCAACTTGTTGGGGGTAATTTCATGAATCTGACTTATGATGAAGCTAGTGTCATTCTTGACGAGATGGCTGACACGTCCTCCGCTTGGCAAAGTAGAGCCAATGTGCCCCAAGGTGACCCCACAGTCATTTATTTTCACAAAGAGTTACATGATCATGGGCAGGCTATAGCTGAGTTGACAACAACAACGAACCAACTAGCAAAGATACAGTTGCAACAAGTTCAAAATCCTTACCAAGTAAATGCCATGGAAGGTGTCAACATTCTAGTGAACAAAAGAAGACAAAGAGGTCAACAGAACCAAGGGAGTTCGGATCAATTTGACAATGATTGTGGTTGATTACAAGATGATGGTTATGATGGCCAGAATGAAGAGGTACAATATGTGAACAATTATCAAGGCCAAAGGGGAAATTCTTCCAACCAACAACAATGGAGAACCCAAGGCAATTGGGGAAATCAACAACAACAAGGCAATGGTAATTGGGGGAACAAAAACCAAAATTCCAATTGAGGCAATCAGAACAATAATCAAAACAATCAGGGTAATTGGAATGGAAACAATAACAACTGGGGTGGTAACAATAATCAAGGTGGATGGAACAATGGAAATCAAAGAAATAGGGGGCAAGGCTTTCAAAGACCCCCAATGTACCAACAACCGAATAATCCACCCCCATTTCCATCCCAAGGGCCTAGTTATTCCAACAATGATATGGGGAGAATTGAAATGGTGTTTGAATAGATGATGAAAAAGAATGAGGATTCCGATGCTCAGTTGTCTTCCCACAATACTTCAATTAAAAATTTGGAGGTTCAATTAGGCAAAATCTCACAATCCTTGAATACTCGCCCTAAGGGAGGTCTACCAAGTGATATGGTAATCAACCCGAAGGGTGGGAACAATCATGTTATGGCGGTAACTACAAGGAGTGGACGAGACGGTGATGTGAATGCCTCCAAATAAAAGCAAATTTTGAGTGATGAAGTTGAGTTGCAAGAAGATGAAGTTCCTTTGGTGGTTGAAAATGTGATTGATAAGAATGTGAATAAAGAAGTGAGGATTGATATTCAAGATGCTGAGGTGGAAACTCATAACGACGTGAACCCGTCTAGGGAATACGTAATTGACATGGCAGAGCCGGTTCTGCCCAAATCCAAAGCTTCTTTTCCAAGGACACCTCCAAATTATCCTCAAAGGCTCGCAAAATAGAAAAATGAGAATCAGTTTAAAAAGTTCATTGACATGATGAAGAGCTTGTCCATTAATGTGTTATTGGTGGGGGCTCTAAAACAAATGTCAGGCTATGCTAAATTCATGAAGGACTTGGTGGCAAAGAAATGATCCATGGATTGTGAAACTATAAAGATGACCCACCAAGTTAGTGCAATTGTGCACTCAATGTCCCCGAAGCTAGAAGATCCCGGTGATTTCACCATTTCTTGCACCATTAGGAGTGCAGACTTTGCTAAGGCTCTATGTGATTTAGGGGTAAGTATCAACTTGATGCCCTACTCAGCTTTCAAGACTTGGGTATTGGGCAACCGAGGTCGACTTTCATGAGATTGCAAATGGCTGATAGAACTATGAAGAGACCATTGGGTATTATTAATGATGTTCTTATCCGGGTGGACAAATTTATCTTGCCAGCTGATTTTGTGATCTTGGATTGTGAGTTAGATTATGAAGTCCCGATCATATTGGGGAGACATTTCCTTGCTACGGTGAAGGACTTAGTTAATGTGGAAGCAGGGGAACTCACCTTCCGGGCGGGTAATAAGAAAGTGGTCTTTCATGTGTGCAAGTGAATGAAGTAGCCCAACAGTTCTGAGGTGTGCTCTTTTGTGGATCTTGTCACGACAATGATAGTTGATGATACTAGTGCAGTGATCAATGTGGAGGACCCTCTAGAGGCCATATTGTTGAACCTTGATGTCAATGATAATGAGGGCCGAGTGGAGTGAGTGAATGCTTTACATAGGATGGGCTCTTACTCTTATGAGCCTAGGAAACTATCTTTGGACCTTTAGAATAGGAAGACTCCACCAACAAAACCTTCAATTGAAGAACCTTCGGTGTTGGAGTTGAAGTCATTGCCTCCATACCTCAGGTATGAATTCTTAGGCCGTAGTTAAACTTTGCCAGTTATTCTTTCCTCTTGTCTTACTAACATGCATGTTGATACAACATTAGCAGTGCTTCAAAAAGTGAATAAGGCAATTGGATGGACTTTAGCTAATATTCGGGGGATAAGCCCTGCATTTTGTATACACAAGATTATTCTGGAAATGATGCAAAGCACTCCTTGGAACATCAAAGGAGGTTGAATGAAGCAATGCAAGAAGTTGTGAAAAAGGAGGTGATCAAGTGGTTGGATTTTGGGGTTGTGTACCCCATTTCTGATAGCTCTTGGACTTCACCAGTGCAATGTGTATCGAAGAAGGGTGGCATGACCGTGGTTGCAAATTCGCAAAATGAGTTGATTCCTACCAGAACAGTCACCGGTTGGAGGGTATGAATGGACTACTGCAAGTTGAACAAAGTGACTCGCAAGGATCAATTTCCATTGCCTTTGCTTGATCAGATGTTAGATCGGCTTGCTGGGCATGCCTTCTACTATTTCTAGGATGGGTATTCTGGATACAACCAAATCTTGATTGCTCCGGAGGATCAGGAAAAGACCACATTCACTTGTCCATATAGCACCTTTTCCTTCTCTAGGATGCCTTTTGGGTTGTGCAATACACCGGCTACATTTCAGCGGTATATGATGGCCATTTTCACCAATATGGTGGAAGATATTTTGGAGGTGGTCATGGACAACTTTAATATTGTGGGTGATTCATTTGATACATGTTTGAAAAATCTGGATAGAGTGTTGGACCTTTGTGAAGAAACCAATCTTGTTCTTAATTGGGAGAAATGCCACTTCATGATGGAAGAGGGCATCGTTCTTGGGTATAAAATTCAAAGCATGGTATCGAGGTGGACAAAGCAAAAATTGATGTGATTTCAAGGCTCCCTCCCCCTACCTCTGTGAAGGGAGTTAGAAGTTTTCTTGGGCATGCAGGTTTCTAACGGCAATTTATTAAAGACTTTTCAAAGGTTGTGAATCCCCTATGCAAGCTATTGGAAAAAGATGCCAAGTTCGTGTTCGATGAGATATGTATGCAAGCCTTTGAACTTCTCAAGCACAAGTTGACCACCACTCCTATCATTACCGCACCTAATTGGAGCTTTCATTTGGAGCTCATGTGTGATGCGAGCGATGTTGCGGTTGAGGCAATTTTGGGTCAACGAGTGAACAAAATATTTCATCCAGTGTACTATGCGAGCAAGACTATGAATGATGCTTAAGTGAACTACACGGTGATTGAGAAAGAGCTTTTGGCGATTGTGTTTGCAATGGAGAAATTTCGGTTGTATCTTATGGGTGCCAAGGTCATAGTCCATGCCGCACTCCGGTACTTGATGACAAAGAAGGATTCCAAAACTAGACTGATAAGATGGGTCTTGTTACTTCAAGAGTTTGATTTGGAGATTGTGGACCGGAAGGGTAGTGAAAATCAAAAGTCGGACCACTTATCCTGCTTGGAGGAGGAGGGGAGGCCTCGTGATGGCCAATAGATCAATGATTTATTTCCCGACGAACAATTCCTTGCGGTGTCGGTGAATGGTATTCCATGGTTTGCGGACGTTGCTAATTTCCTTGTGACCGGTATAATCCCGTGTGAGATCTCTTATGACCAAAGGAAGAAGCTCAAACGGGATAGTTTGGATTTCTATTGGTATGAGGTGTACTTGTTCAAGATTTGCATGGATGGTGTAATTCGAAGGTGTGTCCCGGAGGAAGATCAATTGAGTATCTTGGAGGCTTGTCATTCCTCTCCCTATGGTGGCCATCATGGCGGGGCGAGGACGGCTTCCAAATTTCTTAGTTGTGGATTTTATTGGACAACGTTGTACAAAGATGCAAGTGAACTTGTGAAGAGGTGTGACGAATGTCAAAGAGCGGGGGGAATTTTGAAGAAAGATGAGATGCCTCTCAATACCATTTTTGAAGTTGATATTTTTGATGTATGGGACATTAAAGATGAGGTGCCTCTCAATACCATTCTTGAAGTTGATATTTTTGATGTATGGAACATTTATTTTATGGGCCTGTTTGTTAGCTCGTGTGGGAATACATACATTCTTGTGGCGGTTGACTATGTTTCAAAGTGGGTTGAAGTCATGGCTTTAACCAACAACGAGGCCCGGAGTGTTGTTGCGTTTCTCAAGAAGAGTATTTTACAAGGTTTGGCACTCCTCGTGCAATCATAAGTGATGGGGGTCCCATTTTTGTAATAGAGCTTTTGACACTTTGCTTGCAAAGTATGGTGTCAACCCCAAAGTTTCTACTCCCTGTCATCCTCAAGCAAGTGGACAAGTTGAAGTCTCGAATAGGGAAATCAAAAGTATATTGTCAAATACGGTCAATGCAAATAGGACCAATTGGTCAAAGAAGTTGGATGACGCTCTATGGGCTTATAGGACTTCTTACAAGACTCCAATTGGTATGTCTCTGTATCGGTTAGTGTCTGGGAAAGCTTGCCATCTACCGGTTGAGTTAGAGCACAAGGCCATGTGGGCTTTGAGGAAGCTAAATCTTGAATGGGATGTGACAGCAAATCTTCGTGTGGAGCAGCTTAATGAACTTGTTGAATTATGATTACATGCCTACTACAGTTCGTCCTTGTACAAGTACAAGATGAAGTACCTTCATGATAAACATACCCGTGGCAAGGATTTCAAAGTGGGTGATTTGGTTCTCTTGTTCAACTCTCGATTACGTTTGTTTCCGGGAAAGCTTAAGTCAAAATGGAGTGAACCTTTTGAAGTGGTGTTTGTGACTCCGTTTGGTGCACTTGACTTGAAGAACAAAAATGGTGAGGTTTTCTGAGTTAATGGGCACAGGGTCAAGCACTACTTGGGCAAGATTGACGACAACCATGTGGTGGCACTTCTCCATCTAAAGTGATTTGATGGTAACATGCGTCGTGCCTCGACGTTAAATCAGGCGCATTTTGGGAGGCAACCCATGTGTTTTTCTTCCTGTTTTTATTTATTTTTATTGTAGTATAGGACTTATTTTTGGCCTAACTGGTTGTGATATGCTACATGTTTGTGTTGGTACAGTGCAGGACATAGTGGAAAAAGTGTTCAGGTCTTTGAAGTTTTCAATGCGGCCGCACTACATTTAGTACGGACCACACTGATGAAGGTTGAAATTACCAGCTCTTTGAAGTTTGCCACCGCGGCCGCATTACGTTTTGTGTGGTCTCTCTCTATTTCACGAAATTCACTGCTAAAACTCATCAATCTTCAGTAAATCTCACTTCTGGTAACTCTAACTTCTTCTTAATTGTTCCTTCCCTTCCCATTTTTCTTTCAAAATTTGTAGCTTAGGTTAGTTAAATACTTTTTTAATTAGGACTAGGTAGTTAAAACACTAAGGCATCACCTAGGGTATCATCAATAGGTTAAAATATGGACTAAAAATGGACCAAACTCGAACCCTAGGTTGGTACTGATGATAGGTACTCAATGCGGACCGCGGTGGATTTTGTTTGGTCCTCACTACCATTTTGTGCTGACCACAGTGAACTAGGTTATGAACATTGGCAATTGAGGACCGTGGCCGCATTGGATTTTGTGCGGTCTGCGGTGCCTCAATGCGGACCGCAATGCCATTTTTTGCGGTCCGCGGTGCATAGATTCAGAGAGTGGGTAGTCTGAACCCCACCTCTGTGCAGACCGCAATGGATTTTTTGCGGTCCGCAGTGACCTCTTTGCGGTAGCACTTCATTTTGTACGGTTTGCACTCTGCAACCATGAACTGTCTGCAACTTTGCATCTTATTATTTCTATTGATACTAACCAACCATAACTGACTGTGATTTGCAAAAAATGGTGAAATCACGAAGCAAATGTGGTAAACAATCTGGAATAAGAGATTTCTCCCGGGGTAGGGCAATGATAAGATTGACCCCACAAGTTCGACAAAGCATAAAGAATATGAGAAAGCTCATAAAAGCTGCAGACAGAGTTATTGACCACTCAAGGAGTGAATATGAGCCTTCCCGGGAAGTATCATCATACTCTATGTCTGAATATGTTGCTGACTGGCCGAAGAGGCACAGGTTGAGAGATATACCTACAGCCTCTCCCACTGCCCAAGCATCAATGAGGATATCTTCTGAGTCATCTGAGGGCTCAGCTGCAGGCAGTGGCAGTGAGTATTCCACCTCTTCTACAGCTTCACTATCCGAAGTGAGTCCCGTGGTAGAAGAAGGAGAAACAATAGAAGGGGGTGAGCCCCAAGTAGGTGGGGTAGATCGGACTAGAAAATTGCAGGCATGGCAGGACCGGTTTGTGAGTGAGATTGCATACCACAAGTTCATAGAGTGGTGGCCCAAAAAGAAGCTAATACCTGAGCGCGTAAATTCATTATATATGACCTCGAGCCTCACAACCCCAATGTGTTGAGGCAGTTCATAGTGAGAACGGGATGGTATTATTTCATAGGACAGGTGAGAGAGGCTAATGAGCACTTGGTGAAGGAGTTCTACACAAATGTGGCCCATATTAAAAAGGGGCACCACAGTCACCAAAGTGCAGAACTTGACGGTAAAATTTGATGGCAAGACAACAAATGACTACTTGGGTTTTCTGGAGGAGGATGAGTCACTATATTGGAGAAGATGCAATTGGGTGAGGAAGCTTATCCTTGGTTGGCGAAGTACTTGGCAATCCCGGGTACAACCCCTGAGTGGTTGACTGCGGGAGTGAAGATATTGCAGAGAACTTTGAATTTTGAGGCCAAGGGGTGGGAGACATTTGTGTGCAGTAAGCTAGATCCCACCACCCACGACAACTCACTCCCTCTTCACCGAGCTATATTGGTAGCATCGATTATGGAGGGGTACCCGATTAACATTGGGAATGTGATGACCCGGGTCATTAAATAGGTGGTGAATGAAGGTGACAGAAATTATCCTTTCCCCAGCTTCCTGACCATGTACCTGGAAGAATTAGAAGTGGACAAGTTGAGGTTTGATATGAAAATGAAGCCAAAGGCACCATTCTCCTGGTACAGCTTGCAGGGTGATGACAACCCTAAAGGCAAGCACTACAAGGGAAAAGTCACTGCTCCAACTGGCCAGTCTGAAGAGCCAGTAGGGGTAGTGGCTCCTACTGTACATATGATGATATTTTATGCCTTCTTTCCTATTTTTCATATCTTTGGTATATATATAATTTTAGCATTTCATTGCACTTTTTGTACTTTTTACTTTGCGTCTGTATATAAAAGTTTCGTTCTTATGTATATATTCATTCTCCCTATTGTATATTCGATTAAATCCCCTCTTGTACATATTTATTTTACTTTCCGTATTTTTTTTCTTAGCTTCTTATGTGATGTTCGTAGCTTCTTATTTTTAGTTTTTGCAATAAGCCTTTGGTTTTTTTAATGCCACAGTTCTTTCCAAATGTGGAATTTATGTAAACCAGGTGGCTCTTCCCGGTGATGGATGGCATGACAACATTCTTAAGGATTTTGAGTCTATTTTATTTTTTGCTTTGTAATAGTTAGTTGGTAAGGGTGCCTCAAGCAAAGCTTCATTTGGGCCTAACACATTTGTCTTTCATCCCATGGTCAAAAACAAATCGTTGTGTGTAGGATGGTGAAAGTTGTGACCTTGAGACTTGTGTTCACCGATAATCATCAAGTAGTTTTTCGGGACCATTGTGTTGCTCAAATCTTATCTAAGGTTATTTTGGGACCCAACCTCCGTGTCTTTAACAATCCCAATGCTTGTGTGGTGACAAATTGAATTGCAAGTCCAAGTCCCGAGCCATTGGTCTAGAACTTGCCCTGAATGTTTGTCTAGGCGAAATCCTAAGTGTAATTTTACTTGAGACGTGATTATAGGCTCTCCTTGATCCGAATGATATATTGAACACTTCCATAGCCTACCAATGATAAAATCCCTAGTCATCCCTTTTGAGCCTTAGACCTTTTTCCTTCAAGAACCATGATACAAGCCTTTACCCGTTCTAAAGATACCCTCTCTTGGCACCCGATGTTTCCTTAGCACATGGAAAAAGTATAAGTTTGGGGGGAGAGACGAGGATTGCAAAAAAGTGGTAAAAGGTACTAAATGAAGAAAAGGAAAGGCAATGAAAAAGAAAGAAAATCAAAAAGACAAAAAGAATGTTCAATGTAGAAAAAGAATGAAGGGATTCAATAAAAGCAAAGAGTGAAAGGTGTGGAAAGTTGAGAAAGGGGAAAAAGATGTGAAAAGAACAAGAAAGAGTAACAATGTGTCTCTCTAACCCCTTAGAAAGAAGTGAAATGACTTAAAAAGTCAAGTGAATGTGTGCCAAATTAAAGCAAAAGAAGTGCTAAAGGGAAGATGGAAGCTACTTAGACCAAACATTTCCTACCCTAAACCAAAATCCTTCACTATGTCTCCACAAAAGCCCTATATGATCTTGAGTTGAATGAAGCTTACATTAGTGGTGACTTACATAAGGGGCAAGCATATGGTACCTAGAGCCAGGCTTGTGGATTTGCTTTGAGAGAGATGAGTGTATTTGCATTAACCTCGTTCTGAGTGCTACAATCCTAAAGGTGAGGTTTGCTTAGGGAGAGTTGAGGATGTGTGAGTTTGGGTTCCACAATGACCAAAGTAATAGAAAGAATTTCTTTAATGTGTTGAGTCAACTCTCTATGCTCTTGTGTCACACTAAATCCATGGTATTTAAAAGAGTGAATGTTGTTAATGATTCATTTGAATTGAGGGCAATTGTTAGTACCAATTGATGCTAGATGAGGTCACTTTAGGTTAGCCAAATTTTCTTGGATTTACTCTTAAGGGGTGGGTCTTATTTTGCTTGCTTGAGGACAAGCTAAAGCTTAAGTTTGGGGGAGTTGATAACTAGGGATTATGATGAATTTTACTCTCCTTCTTGCTTAAGTTTTGATTAGAAATGTGTACAAAATAGTTCCAAAGGCTCACATGTTGTACTTGATTACAGGGTTTGGTCAACAAGATGACTATTCGTCAAAACCAGCTCAAAAAGGAGTGAAACATGCACAAGTACCAAGAACAAGGCCAAGCTCAGTATAACAGGACTAGTGCGGCTGTACACAATTCTGTGCGGTCCGTAAAAAGGAGGTTCAGAGAGTCTGCAAATCAGGCAGCCAAGCATTTTGTGCGGACCGCATTGACTTCTTTGCGGCCCCACTCGACTTTGTGCGGCCCGCAAAGCCCATGTTCATAGAGTGCCAAGATTGGAGGAATATTTCCAATGCGGTCCGCAACAGAAGCCACCGCTTCCGCACTCGACTTTGTGCGGTCCGCAAAGCCCAAGTTCAGACAGCAAATTGTTTCAACCAAGAGCCTTAGTGTGGCCGCACCCGAATTTGTGCGGTCCGCAGTAGCCTCGCAGGGGTATTTTTGTCCAGAATTTTTGACCTAGTATAAATAGTTTATTTTCCCATTTTTAGGTCATTAGTGGTAATTTGACGATAAGTTGCGCTCGTGAACAGTTCTCTTTTACTATTTTGAGTAATTTTAGCTTAGTTTCATCATTGAATCTTCAATTTTTATCTAGTAATTAATTATTATAGGCTTTTCTTCATCTATTTCTTTGTTTTCTTCTACAATCATGAGTAGCTAAACCCATTAGCTAGGGTTGTGTCTCAACCCTAGTGTGGGTAATTGATGGGTTTTGTGTTTTAATGCTTGATTGTCTATGAGTGATTGATATTTGGACTAATTTAGGGTTTTAATGTTGAATTAATGGTTGCAAACACTAGTTTATGCCTAGTTGACTTTGGTTCTTATTGAGAAAAAGAGCCTAATTCTATAAAATTGGTCCAACAAGGAATTGGGGCATACTCAAGAGATTGATAGACCCAATTAACGGGTTAAACCTAGAGATAGTAATACCCGACTTGAACCTTTATTGCTTGCACAAATTATTATACCCAATTGGTTTTGAGAAAGTCAATTAGGGCAAAATCACTTGAACTACTGAGAGGTGTAGAGTGATTAGAATCATGCAATGGTTATATCGTAATCCCAAAATGTGACAATCTAGCCTTTGTCACGACCTGGATTTTTCACCCTCGGGAGATGTTATGGTGCCTACTTGTAGAAGCTAGGCAAGCCTCGAAATATAGAAATTCTAACTTTTTCATTTAAATCCTTTTTAACACTTTGAATTAACAGGTAATCAATATTTAAATATTAACGATAAACAAAACAAGCGGAAGACTTAAACAACTAAAAATAACCAAGCCAGTACTACAATACCAATACATTCCTCTACCCGGAATCTGGTGTCACAATATTCACAGACTGTCTATGAGTACTACATACAAACGTCTGAAAGAAATACAATCTGTCTCGAAATCTAATGAAAACAGAGTACGTAATAAAGTAGAAGAAGGCGCTGGGCTTACGAACGCTTGCAGGACTACCTCGGGATCTCTGGCTGGACTGAAGGTTGGCTCCCCAAGTGCTACGGACCAAATGCTGCTCCGGTATCTGCACATAGTGCGAAGTGTAGCATCAGCACAACCGACCCCATGTGTTGGTAAGTGTCTGGCCTAACCCCGGCGAGGTAGTGACAAGGCTAGGACCAGACTCCAGATAAACTTGTGCAATTATATAATATACAGCGGAAAAATAAACAGGACTAAACAATTTAAATGGGAGGGGGCACATGCTATGGGGAAAATGTCCAATCCAGCAGGAACTTAAGAGAAACATGAGAGATCAATTCAAAATCTACAACAAAACAATAATAATACTGTTATGGCACGCAACCCGATCCCTTATCATTTAACACTGTTACGGCGTGCAACCCGACCCATTTATATCACTATAGCAGTGTGCAACCCGATCCAATATAATATTATTGCGGCATGCAACCTGATCCAATATAACATTGTTGCGGCATGCAACCCGATCCAATATAACATTGTTACGGCGTGCAACCCGATTCATATTTAGTATTGTTGCGGCGTGCAACCCGATCAATATATTTATATACCTTTAGCAACAACCATACCAAGAGTCCCGGCAAGGGATCAACAATAAATTACGCTATCCTGGCAAGGGTTTTGACAGTAAAAGTAAATACGTCACTGTAAGGGAGAATCATCTATAATCAATCTTAACTCAACTTCTACTCATCTCAGCTAAAACCAATACTCAATCATAAGTAATTTCCACAAAAACAAATTTAATCCTTGCTCAATATCGAGAATCATCAATTAGAGCATCCGTATTGTCATTTGAGAACACAACAAATTTCAATTTTAGATTCACGGTCATGCTCGACACCAACGTATAGATACTCGTCACCATGCCTATACATCGTACTCAACAAGAAGCAAATAGCAAATAGGACACAACTCCTAATCCCTCAAGCTAAGGTTAGATCAAACACTTACCTCAAACTTCCACGGCCAACTCAAGCCTCAAACACCGCTTTCCCTTTCGAATTTGTCTCCAACTCAATCGTATCTATATATAATCGAATTGATAACATCAATAAATTCTCAACAATCCAATTTCGATGCTTAATTATAGATTTCTAATCATTCTTCCCAAAAAGTCAAAAATTGACCTCGGGCCCTCTTGGTCAAAACATGATGTTTGGACCAAAACCCAATCACCCATTCACCACGAGCCCGAATATATAATTTGTTTTGAAATCCGACCCCAAACGAGGTCAAATTCCCAAATAATTAAAAATCCTTAACTCTACCCAAATCCCTAATTTTCTACCCTTAATCACATGTTTTAAGCCTAGAAATCTAGTGAGTGTTGATAAAAATGGAAGAAAACGAGCTTAGGATTACATACCTATGTAGTTATGGTGAGGTTCCTCTTCAAAAATCTCCCAAAAGGTGTGGAGAAGAAGAAGTTTGTGAAAAATGGTAAAAATCCCGTAATGCATTCTGCTTTTGAAACTTAAAATAACTGGGCGAAATTAGTCTTCGCGTTCGCGACAGGCTCATCGCGTTCGCAATGAGTCAGGCCTGAGAGACCTTCGCGCTCGCGTAAGAGGGCTCGCATTTGTGGAGAAGTAACTCCACAAGCCTTTGCGTTCGCATAGGTTTAATACCCCTCCCCCTGCCCAGGCTCACAAGCCATCTCGTTTGCATGTGTTGTGTCGCGTTCGCGAAAGGTATCCCCCCTTAGCCTTGCGTTCGCGAATCCAGCTCCGCATTCGCGAAGAAGAAATTTGGCACCTGGGAGATTTGCCTTACGCGTTGACGAGTGGGCCCACGCGAACGTGAAGAACAAAATCCCTAGGCACTGAACAGCAAAAACCTGCAACTTTTTATAAGTCCAAAACCTTTCGAAACACATCTGGAACACGCCCGAGCCCTCGGGGCTCCAAACCAAACATATGTACTAACTCAAAAATACCATATGAATTTATCCGTGCGATCAAGTCACCAAAATAACATCATTAACATCGAATTAAACCTCAAAATCAATGAATTATTTCAAACTTCTTAAAACATCAAATTTTACAACTAAGGTCTAAATCATGTCAAACGTATTCCGTTTCTTACCAAACTTCACAGAATTATCTTAAACCACATATAAGACCTGTACCGGGCGCCGGAACTAAAATACAGGCCCGATACCAACATGTTCTGATCAAAATTCATTTCCAAATCCTTTAAGCAATTTCAGAAAATAATTTTTCTTTAAAAATTCATTTCTCGGGCTTGGAACCTCGAAATTCGATTCTGGGCATACGCCCAAGTCTCATTTTTTCCTACGGACCCTCCGGGACCGTCAAATTACATGTCCGATTCCGTTTACCCAGAACGTTGACCAAAGTCAAATTAATTCATTTTATAATCAAAATTTATCATTTTCATAGATTTTTCTCATTTAAGCTTTCCGGCTATGCGCCCGGACTGTGCACGCAAATCGAGGCAATGCTAAAAGAGGTTTTTAAGGCCTCAGAACACAGAATTTAGTTTAAAAGCAAGTGATGACCTCACATCCTTAGACTCGAGAATCCGTCAATTATCCACCTAGGAGAAAGTCGCCTCCCTAGTGCCTTTTAACCTAATTAGACAATCTTCAATAGTTCACTCTTAGCTTAACTTAGCTCAATTTAGCATCATAGTAGTATAAAATTGGAAGTAATATGAAAACCAATTATGAATAGATGTGCAATTTGGAACAAGTACGCAACTCCAATTTAGGTAGAAACTCAATTCCAATATCTAGCTCCCTGTGGAAATCGATCCCAACCTTCTCGGGTAAAAGCTGCTTCGACCACTCTTGATACTTGTAGTAGTACATGGTTGGCCTTGATCAAGCCGCCACCCGCACGCCTCCGAAAGCCTACTTTCGAGATTCCAATAGAGCACGATCCACATCTTGATTAACTTCGGAATATCCTCCTCAGACGCCCTCTCGACGTGAGTGCTTGCGGCAATAGCATCCTCCTCATGCAAGGATATAAGCGCCTCGGCTTCGGTTTTGATCCTAGATAGTGCAGCTACCATCTCGGAATGGATACCTCTGTACTTGGCACTATCCTCATTCTCGTCCTTAAGCTGACGCCCGACTGAGGTCACTTTCTCCTGGAGGGCGTCCCTCTCGGAAGTTATCTCCCCCATATGCCGTCTAAGCTCGGAAATTTCGGCATCTCTAGCCTGGAGCTCCTCCCTCAGAAAGGCACCTTCCTTCTCAAACTACAAGAATCAGGCCTAAGATGTTGAAGCACTGGAATCTAACAAAGATTTAGATAATAGCAAACGGGGGCTGAGTAACCTGTTCAATAAGGTAGGCATTCTCGCGCTCACGACGGGTCACCTCATCCTGGTACCGGGTGAAAGCTTGGCTATAAAGTGCCTTGGCCTGAAGCCACGAAAAATAATAAGTTAGAAAAACAAAGATCGGAGTAGACAGAGCGGCAGACAAAGTTAGCAAAACTTACCCCCTCGCAAAGCATGCTCATCTCACCAAAGATGAATGAAGCATCGACCTCAAGAATTCCCTCGAGAACGGTTGGCAGTCTCTCGAGTGCATCTCTTCCTTTGACTGGTGTCCCTATATCGAAGGGCTCTTCATGCGGGGTATCTTGCATCCCTTAGGAGGTAGGGTCATTCCCTGAGGAGAATCAATCATGACCACAGCATTAGCAGGATCAATCGAAGCCTCCATCCCTTGTCCACCTAGGGCCCCAGAGTTGGACCCCTCCGAACTGCCTATCAAGGGCACTCCAGCTCGAGGAGAATCCTGGCCACCAGCCAACTCGGCGGTAGTACTCGATACTCCATTCTTTGTCTCCCAGCTCGAAGTTGGACCACAACGGCATCAAGCTCCGGCTTAGAAGCCTCCATCCCTCCAGCCCAAGGATCGACCAAGTTTATACACTCATCGGGGGCAGCCGAGAAGTTACTTTCCCCCTCACCTTCAACTCGAGGGTTTCCTGCCGTTTCCGAAGTCAGAGCTACCGGGTCGGCCTTAGATCTCCCACTTTAACCTTCTTCAATTCTGGTGGACTGTGTGATGGATCACCTTCCCCTTCTGTTCCTTTCATCGGGCACTAGGGCGTCCCCCTCAACGGGCAGTGCTCCCTTCGTCAAAGGGACTTCCCCCCAGACCTATAAAAATGCAGAAGTTAAACACAAGGAATGAAGAACGCTACTAATAGTGATTTAGATCGAAGAGTACGGCTACAGCAGAGTTCGAAGCTTACCATGATCTTTGGCTTCCCACCGAGCTTGGGATAAATTGTGCCACACTCGCTCAGTACATGGGCAAATCGAATACAAGCATCCGACCCAATCCTAGAGGTTAAGAACCGCATCGGGGTAGATCGCTACGGCTGAAATAGCAAGAGAAGTGAAGTTAGATACTTGGAGAAACATTGTCAAAGAGAAGCAAGGAAGACTGGACAACAAGTCTACTTACGCCTTGCGTTCCACCTCTCAGGGAACGACATCTTTTCCGCCGAAATCAGGTCAGAAGTCCTCACTCAGAAAAATCAGCTTACCCATCCCCCATTTCCCGAGCTCCTCGGTACAGGAAAAGAGAGACCTCGGGGCTCGACAGCGTAGCTTGATTAGGCCCCTGCGAAGGAGATGATGGCTATACATCCTGATCAGGTGGTTGAGGGTGAAGGGAATATCCTCGATCATGTTTGCGTATTGCCTGATCATAGAAACGACGCGCCAAGATGAAAGATGAATTTAACCGAGGGTTACTTGATACCGCCGGCAGAAGTCGAGAATCACGGGGTCGCTTAGGGGAGAAGATGGCCCTACCGGCCCTAAGGTGAATAGATAGGTATACACACTCAGAAAGCTAGCTTTATATGCCATAATATCTTCTCCCCGAGCAGGGATCTCCACAAACACAGCATCCCCCCAGCGTCAATCAGTCCTCACTCCTCTGACATCCGTTACCGAGCTAATATAACGAGTCACGGGCTTGCGACCCTCTGGCTTTGAGGAATGTCTCTCAGCCTTGAAATCAGAAGTCATCACAAAAGATCCTGGGACACATTCCTCAGCACGAGGAGGTGTGGCCACTTCACCTTGAGATAAAAGCGAAGAGGATGAGACCGCAATATCCTGAGAATCAGAGGCGGAAGTTTTCGCCATTCCTAGAAAATTCCGAAAGAAGAAAAAGAGTTGCGTTCCTGAGAAAAAATGAAAGAAAAGGAAGAGTGAACCTTTTCTGGGGTTTGGGAATACAATGGGTTATAGAAAATAAGAAGGGGAGTATTTATAGAAGCTCTGCATGCGCATTGAATAAGGCTAAGAGACATCCAACTGCCATAGTCAATGTGGAGATCTTCAGAGGCTGTGTGTGTATTGTATCTTGGCATCTTGTGACCGATGCCGTTACGGGAGTACCGGAAGAGGAAGAAATTCAAGGTCGTTTCTTATCACTTTCACTCTAAGAAACACGGAGATTATCTATGTACGGCAAAATCGGGGGGGGGGTCCGATTTTCCCGTCAGTAGGGTGCCCCGCAAACGTGCTTCTCGAGGTTTGAGACCAAGGTCGAGACTCACCTTCGAGGGTTGTCGGGTTCCGACCTCGGAGCAGTGCATACTAACGGCTATATTAGGAAAGAGGGGAGTTCCCAAAGAGTGCAGCCGGGGCCGATAAATCAGTCAGTTGTTCTGAAGCAGCCAGTCTGAATGTACATCATGATGTTAGCTAGCTGTCTCATCCCTACTTCTTTGTCATTAATGTATTTTGTACTATGAGTGAATTCCCCTCCTATATAAAGGGGGTCTTTGATACTTTGTAAAAGGCCATTCATTCCAACTACTTCACGCAAAATATACAAGAACTCTCTCTCTCTTTTTCTCTAACATACTCTCTCAATATTGTTGCTCTTATTTATTATTTTCATATTTTTCTTCATTTATTGCTTATCATTGGCCGTAAAGAGCCTTCCCTTAATTATCTCGTAACTGTTAGCCCTTCCCGTATTACCCTTAATCGCTCGAGCTCGAGCTCGAGCCCGAGCCCAGGAATCTGCCTCGAGGCTCCGTATCGATCGGTCCGAGGCCCCAAATAGCTAACCTATCGGTTTGATTATAGCTTTCTCCTTATCTCTATTTTGTCATTAAGTCTCACATATCTTGCATCAACTGCTTAACAACTAGCATAAAAGTAGATCACGTATTTTTAGAGTCTCATCAATAAATTTAATTGTTATTACCATTTTCACGGTAAACAACATGATATTGAGAATAAATACGAAAGTTCAAAATTAGATTATTTTTAAATATTAAAAAAATATTATTATTTTTTAAACGTACTAAAATGGAAAAGATAATACATAAAATGAACCATAGGGAATTTTATTTTTATTATATATATATATATATATATATATATATATATATATATATATATATAATTGAATATGTTCTCAAGTTTAAGAAAAATTTGAAAATTGGCCGAACAAAATCAGAGAGGAATAGAAAGTTTTGCTTAGGTTTTGCAAGAGGAGCTACACCATATTATACAAAAGAAATGAAATATCAATCAATATCAAGAAATCAACATCACTCATTCTTAGCTTTTTTAGAGCATGGTGGTGACTTAGAGACAAGTCACATCTCAAGGAAAAGGAAACATCCCAAACCCAAGCTGTGCCCTTGTTCAATCACATCCCTCCCTTCCCAACCCCTTTCTCCTTTGTTTTCTTCTAAAACTTAATTAATACTCCAATCGTCTCATTTTTTGTGTTTGATTAATTATGAGAAGACCTTTGACACATTAATCTAAATATATATAACTAGTTACAAAGTCAGAATTTTACTAAAAAAATTAAATCAAAATTTAAAATATTAATTAAACATAAGAAAAAGCCAATGGGGCGGAATTATATATATATATATACACCGTGGGAACCTCCTTGCCCTTGCCCTTGCCCCTCCCATGCGCGGATTTAGGGGCGGAAGAATGTTCACTCGAAACCCCCTTTACGTACATCGTATGTAAAAGACAATCTGTTTTTTTACTTTTGTATATTATGTTTTGAATTCTCTTGACACAGTCCAAAAGCATAGCTTATTACTGGTTAAGGGATTTATTGTGTTTTTTTCTTTTAACCTTTCAATCTTTCTTGGATTTGCAGTTTTGGTAGTGTCAATGTCACACTAGACTACAAGAAATTGTTTTTTGGTATGTATAATATGCCAATATAATTCCCTTTTTCAAATCCAGAACTTAAAAATCATACTAGCTGGCTTTAGCTCCCTCACTATCTTGAAAGATGGAGATGAGTATAAAATATATGCATATCAAGAAAGTGACTACCACTTAGTTAATTTTTGGAGTTTTTATTGCTTTTTACAATAAGCCTAAACTTCTTGTTAGGATATTTGGTTGGTGGGTGGTCCTAAAATTGGGTGGATGGTTTCAATTAAAAAAATTAAAAAAGATACAATATTACGTGTGGCTTTACACTGATCTTAGGACCACCTTGACCTTATTGTTTGCATATGTAGCAAGGTAAATATTAAAAGCCCTACCCTTTCCAAATATTATTTAACAGATAAATAAAGTTTATGCATTGAATTTTGCTTTAGAAATACATGAAAGATTTGTAATCGTTTAGGGGAGAGAGGGGGATTATGCGCTTCCTAAGAAAGGTGATTCCATATCTAAGATTCAAATTCGAGATGTTTAAATGTCAGAGACGGCTCAAAGCACATATGTGGCCTAAAGCCAAAGTTTAATATGAGACTTAAATTTTTAAAAGAAAGTTATAATATATAATTTATTTAAGGTATATTTTTCTAGCTTTTAAGATGCAAATGTTAATAGTTTTTTAATAATCGATTTCTTCTAATAATTTCTTTCACTTGATAATATAACCAACACATTTAATCTTTCTTTAGACATTGTCAATTATAATTTTGAAAAACTTCTTCTCTTTGAGACAATTGTTATAAAAAGAACTTTACTTTTCGTGCTAAATTATTAAATATTATTTTTAAAATATCTATAAAACCTATACTTTCTTTTAAAAAATGGAGCCTCCTAAATTTAGGGGCCTAAGGCACAAGCCTTACTTGTGGTAAGGTTAGAGTCGGCCCTGCTAAACGCTTCCTAACAAAGGAGATTCTATACCTAGGGTTCGAATTCATGATCTTTGGTTAAGCATTTCCTAATAAAGGAGAATTTATATCTACGAATGAATTGAAATCTTTAGTTAAGGATGATAGAGTACTTATTACTCTACTACAGCCATTATTGGTGAAAATTTGTATCATGTCCTGCAGTATCATATTTTAAGTTTTTTTAATAATACAGAATATTCAACTCTCAGTTATTCGTGAAAGTATTTTGGAATTTGCAGAAGATATTCTGCTGTTACACAAGTTGATTGTCTTCTGGTTATTTTATGCTAACTTTTGAATGTTAAAATATTTCTGACATTTATTACTTTCTCAGGTTCTCATGACCTGATGATAATCACTATTTTTTGGATAGAAATTAAAGAAAATTGTTATTATGCTAATATCAGTGGTCAAAGCTTTTTAGTTCTTCATTTGATTAACCATTCATTTGGGACATTTTATTCAAAATTAAATAGTGGGAGTATCAAACAATTTAGTCAACCACTGACTTGGATAATTACGGTTTTTTAGATATAGACTTTCTTATTAGCACATTGACTGAAGATTATTTATCAAAATTATGTTTTTAATATTCTCTAAATTATATTATAAGGTTCACATTCCTCAATGAGTGTCTTAAAACTAGTACTATTATGTTACAAGTAGCAGTAAAACAATTAAACAATTTACTAGCGTTGAGATTTCCGCTCGATAATTAATTCTATAGCCATCAACTTAAAATATATTTTTCCTGTTCCTTTTTTAAAAAAATTGGCAAAAAAGGGCAAAAAATCAAGGTGAACCCTAGAGGCAAATATGAATCTTGATAATTGGTAAAGAAAGAAAAACTTATCTTGTTTTTGAACCAAAACTAATGAATGCATGATATGTCTTTTGATATAAAAAAAATTATCTGATTTTTTCACTTCGGTTGTAATTAAACTGTTCAATTTGATGCAAATATCACGTACAAATAAGTATATTTCGATTCGAAAATGCCACTTTCCTCAATGAAAAAAGAAAAGAAAAGAAAATAAATGGTGGCGGTTTGTGGTGGAGTTTTGTTCTAACAATTAGTTAGATCTAAGTTGATTTCACAATTAATTTTGTAATGACCATGTTGAGGAGACAAGTTACATCAGCTACACTTAGGATGTATAGTTAATTAAAGTAGTGTTTATCGCTAATATAGTTTAATGTGCAAGTTCTTGAAATTGCAATATATGGGGAATCTTCACCACAATAATATTATTCTAAATGTTGGTTGAAGTAGAGACAATGGATCCCAAGGTGGGGACTGATTAAAACACTCATTGCTTGGAATGTCTAGCATCAACATTAATTTTTTTGTTCTTGTGCAGCCTACCCAAGATCCTAATTATTTTCTACTCTAATTAGTAATTTTTAACTAATAATTTATTGATTAATGTAATGAATAATCAGAAAAAGAAGTGTTAAAAGTCAACTAGTTCTCTTCTTTTTAGTGAAGAATGACCTAACCTCCATGAAGTTGGAGTTTGGTTTGAGAGCCCTCGATATCAAATCTTGGCTTTGATATGAGAGAAATGTGATTGAAGATTTACCACATTTTGTGACAAGCAGTTCGGTGCACGAAGTATTCCTTATTCGCGCAGGGCCCGAGAAATGATCGCACTGAAAGGGGTGTATAGAACGTAGGCAGCATACTCTGGTGCAACAATGGTTGATTCCACGAAGGATAGCACTCAAAGGGGTGTAACATAGACAGCATACCCTAATGCATCAGTGGTTGATTCCACAGCTCGAAAATGCGAGCTATAAATCACACTAAGACAACTTTACCATTACTCCAAGATTCCCATTTATTTTTCACCTTTTGTGATCAGGGCCGGATGTAGTGTATTACTAATGGGTTCAATTGAACACGTAACTTTCGAAGCGGAACAAAAATTTATATATAAAAATTTATTAAAATTGCAAAATAATAAATATAAAATCATAACTTTAAAAGTATAATGATTGGGATTTTTGCATTCATATGCCATATAGTAAACTATATTACCCCCCATGCTTAATTTTTAATATAATAACCTTTTATATACCTAATTATCATTTATGTACATTTTAGAAGTTTTAATGGTATTAGTTAGTCTCCTAATTTAACTCTACCGTATATTCCCACTCCCCCAAGTTTCTCTCTCCAAATCCCACCTGCTCACCCAGGTATCAAACTACACCCCACGATTTTTTCTTTAATCACCCACTATTTCCTCTTCTAAAAACAGTAAAAATTTGTAACCCATCCACCATTGACAACCATTAAAAAGCTTTGAAGCTTTGCATTCGAATTTGGGTTTTCAAAAGACATTGTTTGTTTGATTGGATGTTGTTGCGAAGAAGTCTCTCTACGTCTCTCTCTCTCACAAACCCAAATTTCAGTAATATAAAGCAAAGGAAAAAATAGCAGCAATTCCATCATTGACAGCCATTAAAAAGCTTTGAAGCTTTGAATTCGAATTTGGATTTTCAAAAATTATTATTTTAAGGATTGGGTGTTGTTGCAAATAATTGGGAATATGGCTTGGAGTTTATATCTCAATTTTGAGGGGTTTTGGTGAAGATTAGACTTGATTTTGACTGAATTTCAGATTGAAACTCGAAGAAGAAGACGACATAACATACATTATATTATAGAAATTGTAGAAAAATTGTATTCTATTGTTTATTTATTTTTATTTTATTCATTTTAACTATTGTATGAAAGTTGAACAATATTTTATAAAAATTATATTTAAGTTGTATGATATTGTAGTTGTATATAATTGAGTAAAAATAATGTACTAAAATTATAGATAAGTTGTATAATATATAATTTGTTGTATGAATTTATTTTTACTATGTATAAATCAGATACAAAATATACAAAAGACATATTGTATAAAATTTGTATTTAAGTTGTATGTTATTGTAGTTGTATATAACTGGGTAGAAATAATGTATGAAAGTTGTAGATAAGTTGTATAATATATAATTAGTTGTATGAAATTTATTTCAACTATGTATAAATCATATACAAAATATACAAAAGATATATTGTATAAAACTTATATTTAAGTTGTATGATATTGTAGTTGTATTTGACTGGGCAGAAATAATGTATGAAAGTTATAGATAAGTTGTATAATATATAATTAGTTATATAAAATTTATTTTTACTATGTATAAAGCAGATACAAAATATACAAAAGACATATTGCATAAAATTTGTATAAAACAACTTATCTATTGTATAAAATAACATATTTTGCTCGATGAGTCCCATAGAGTGATAGAGATACAAGAAAGATTGTAGTATAAGGTGTATACGTTCAGTTAAATTATTTTTTAGGCTCTACAATTTAGAATAGAATTCATAAACTTGGTATATATATCTACTAGAGAAGATGGAATGGTTGCGCAGCGTCCTTTTACGTAAAAGTTTTTGTAGTGGAGGTAAGGGCATTGTTTTGTGAATCTATGAGGTGTAATTAGAAGAAAATCTTTTTCTTTTGTTCAATTTGAAAAATATATTTTGGTATTAGCCTTGTATTTTTTTTTTAAAAAGACTGTAGGTGTCTTTTAGTTTGGAGAAAAATCAGTTGGATTAAGAGATTCGAAAAGCCATGCTAACGACGATAACCAGTCTATGAGTTTTGCTAAATAAGTATGACTCAGCTCTTTCTAATTCCAATTAGAAAAATAAAAAAGCAGAGACAAACCACCCGTTTGAAGTGGTGTAGGCTTATGAATTATGATGCAAAGGAGAAAACGAAAAGGGATGTAACTAAATTCCTTAATTGAAGCACTAATAATGGATTGAGGGCCTTTTAATGTGTAATGTATATACTTTGTGAACAAAACTTGTATAGGTAGGGTAATTTACTAAACATGAACCTTTAGGATAATATAGTTTACTATATGGTATATGAATATAAAAATTACAAGATTTAAATACTAAAATCCTTAAAAGTTGAAACCATAAATTCGTCTGTATTGCGGTAAGAGATCATACTGGTACAAACTGGCAAAGAAGATCAACTTGGTATATTAAAAAAGATAAGGTGAATCAGTTTTTATTTGGGTAGAATTCATTTTAATATGAGTGGAAAAGAGGAGTCAAGATTAGGTATGATATGGATGAAGACTTTAAAGTAAAGCTGATTACGATATGATATTATTTGAGATCCTTTATAATCTCATCTCCATCCCCGATTTTGTCTACCACTAATTTTTGTCCTAGTTTAGTTTCATAGTATAATATCTTTGTTATAAAAGTCATTTTGCAGTTCACAAAATTTGAAGTTTTTGGATTCTAACATAGATCTCAAAGTTAATAATTAGGTTCGTAAATTAAGATTTATGAATATTCAATAAAAAATTTAATACATATACAATGTTTGATAAAAATTACTAGGTTTACGGAAAGCTTCATCGCATCCTCTAGGTCCGCCAACCGAGCACGGACAGGGAGAGCTAGGTGAACGCAAGGGGTTTTATTGTATTTCTTATAAAATAAATAAGATGAAAAGTGTTTTCTTTTTGTATATATATTATAATTTTTTCTATCCCCGTAATATTAGAGAAGATCATAGTGTGGAAGGGTTCAAAATTTATATAAGGTTAATGATGCAATTTCAGGTGTGATTATTTTGGCTAAATAGTAAGGATGAATGTCATATTACCTTTTTGTAAACAAGATTTAGTTCTTTTCTCGACTCTTTTCTTTTCTAATATATATATATATATATCGATTTGATAAATGTATTTGTTATTCATGGCAATATCTTTCCTTAAAAATGCCATAAAATTTTCCCTTGTGTTGGACTTTAGTACGATTCAGTTCGATGAGAGTTTGGGTTATGAGGAGGAGCCAATTGCTATTACTGATAGACAGGATCGCTAGTTGAGGTCCAAGAGGATTTTTGCGGTGAGGTTCCAGTGGAGGGCCAACCAGCCGAGGAGGCGACTTGGGAGTCCGAGGAAAACATGCTGAGCAGATATCCACATTTATTCAGCAGCTCGTGTACTTTTCTATGTCCGTTCGAGGACGAACGTTTGTTCAAGAGGTGGAGAATGTAACGACCCGACCAGTCGTTTTGCCTTCTAGAACCCTGTTTCCTTAAATAAAATATCACATGCTTGCTTTAGCTAATTTACGACATGCGGGGATGGTTGGTTCGGGAGTTAGAAGAGTTTGGGTTGAAATATGCTCATTTGGTTCCTTAGGATTTTCTTAAAAGGCCAAGTTTGACTTTGGTCAATATTTTGAGCAAACAGACCTGAATTCGTAATTTGACGGTCCCAGAGGGTCCGTCAAAAAATATGGGACCTCGGCATATGCCCGGAATCGAATTCCGAGGTCCCTAGTCCGAGTAAAGAATTTTTATTATAAATTGTTAATCTGAAATATTAAGGATTTAAAGAAACTAATTAATGATTGATTACATGGGTATCAGGCTCGCATGTTAGCTCTGGAACCCGGTACAGGTCCGATATAATATTTAAGACTTGCCCGCAAAAATTTGGTGACAACCCGAGTAGTTTAAGTGTGTTTCGGCTCGTTGGAGGAAAAATTTAGAACTTGAAGTTCATAAGTTTGATTCATTTGATTTTAGGGGGTGATTCTTAGTTTTAGCGTTGTTTCGGGCGTTCCGAATGTTCGAGTAGGTCCGTCTCATGATTTCAGACTTGTCGATATATTCGGGCGGGGCCCGGGAGCCCCGAGCATCAATCGGACGAGGCTCGAGTGAAGTAAAAAATTTTGAGAAGTGTTGAAGCTGCTGCTTCTGTCATAATCGCACTTGCGGTTGGTGGACCGCGGGTGCGAGACCGCAAATGTGGTTTATCTATCGCAGATGCGGCCCAGGAAAGGCCAAGCCAAACCGCAGAAGCGGCTCCAAGTCGCAGAAGCGGCCCCAGCCTTTTTGGCCAACGTCCGCAGATGCGGCCACTTGCTCGCACGATCCCTTGACCGCAGATGCGAAAATCGCTGAAGCAGTGAGTTTATTTATTACGGGTTCTAAGTCCATTTTTGCCATATTTCACTTCTCCATTGGGCGATTTTGGGAGCTTTTGAGAGAAGATTTCCACCTAGCATCTTGAGGTAAGTTATTCCTGCTAATTTTTCGTTTAATAATTGTGACTTAGGTAGATTAAACACTAGCACTTAGGTAAAATCAAAGGGTTAGAGCTAAACCTAGTATTTTAATGAAATTTAAGTTTAACCACGAAATTTGTTATGAAATGAATTAGAAATCATATATTATTGATCCTTAGGTTGTAGAGAACAACTTCCCATAAAAAATTTCGGAATCCGGGCACGCGGGCATGGGTCGAATTTTAGGAAATTGGTGTTTAAGGGTGGGAAATTGCTTAAATAGTTATAATATGATCTTGTGAGTTGTATTAACTAGTTCCTACCACGTTTATCTAGTTTTGAATCGTTCGGCTTCAAATTGAGGGTTCAGGCTCATTCTTGGTATTGGAAGTGCACTTTGGAGCGAGGTAAGTCTCCTTTCTAACCTTGTAAGAGGAAATTATCCCCATAAGTATAATAATTGAATTAATTATTGCTATATGCGGGGGCTACGTACGCACTAGGTGACGAAAGTCTGTGTGTAGCTACTATTTTGTTAAGTCCGGGTAGTATAGGACCCAAAAGCATGCTCTATGTTATATTATTGTAACTCGACGATAAATTCGGATTTGTATAAATCATGTTGATTAGGGAAAATGAGTCTAGTAAAAGGGACCTTATCTTGCTTGACCTTTCAAAAGAGAATTTGGATATTCCTGTGAATAACTACTCCTCTCAAGTGTACTATTGTTTGCTTGTTGATAAGTTTATTTATATTTGACCGCGTCGCACGTGTGATTCGCGAGTGGGGTAATAAATGTATCTATGGTTCGTGTCGTTCGACCCTCGGCAGTGCATAATTTACTTTTATGTTGGATCGGACCGTACGTCCTTCGGTGTTGCTTGCGCATGTGTTACTTAGTATTCATGTGGACTGAACTTCGTACATGCCTTGAGATGTAATTGATTACTTATTGTATTACCTGGATAAAGAATTGTTACTCCTTGCCTTAAAAATGCTATTTAATAGTACTATCCATGCTTAGTATAATTTCATTCACATATTATTGACCCTAGTAAGTACCAAGTCGACCTCTCGTCACTACTTTTTCGAAATTAGATGAGATACTTACTGGGTACATAATGTTTATGTACTCATACTATACTTCTGTACTTAATTGTACAGGTTCTGAGGTATGTGTCTCTGGCTATCAGTCTAGGGCGTATCCCTGAACGGATTTCGAGACTTTCACAGTGAGTTGCTTTCCCTTCTCATGCCGTACAGTAGCTTGGAGGAGTTTTTCTTATGTATTTTTGCTGTCTATTCTATTTTGGACAATGGGGTAGTGTGATTCTTTTGTATATTCTACTAGTTGCCCATAGCTTGTGACATCAGGTCTTGGCATGCACATTAGTAGACTGTTATTTTGGGATTGTACGAATACTTTGGCTTTACTGATCATTTCTGATTTTTGTTTCAACCTAAGGGAATTATTACTACTATTTTGGGTAAAAGTATATGAGATCTTATTTAGTATTTTTCGCGTTGGTTTGCCCAACAATGGTGTTGGGCGTCATCATGACCTATTCTGGAAAGGAAAAATTTCACATTAGAACAACTGGCTCATACTTTTTAATTTTATAGCCCGTATTTCAATTTACAACCAATTAGCCCATAAATAATATGCTAAGATTCAACATTCAACTCTAATAGGCTCTCAAAATTACTATTTAATTTTAAAAAAGATTCCTCAAGCTTTAAAATTAATTTTTGAATGAATAATTATGACTCAAATATTAATTCAACAAACCAAATTCATTTAGGTGGTAAAAATTAGATTTTTAACAAGTTTAAATATGTGGGTTTAAATTCCAAATTTGATTTTGTGAGAAATTTAGAGTTGGTGTTATTTAGACTTGTTAGAAATAGTGTAAGGAGGTTGTATATAAAATTTGAAGTCATTTAATGGAGATTTGGACTGGTTTTGAATAAAAATTGCAACTGAAAATCGTGAAAGAAGTTCGTCTACAGACATTTGTATAAAGGTGTATAAAAGTGTATAATAGTGTATAAGGTATATTTCTACACTCATATACAATATTATACAAGATTATACATAATTATACAAAAAACTGACTTCGTCTTTTTCCTTGCGTCTTTTCTGAAATTTAACTCAAATCTTATTCAAATCTACTCCAAATCATTTCAAATTTAAATTTTGAACTCCTTTTGATATTTTCAATCAATTGGAACAATACCCAATCCAAACAACTTACAAATTCAAGAAAACTCATTTTCAAAAGCAAAGCTTTGAATGGTTTTCGGTGGTGGATTTCTACTCTTCAATTTTCTTTCATTGCAAGCAGGTGACACAAGAGGAGAAGCATAAAATACACGGCCCTTTGAAGCATATGTAAAAGATGTGTGAAGAAGAGAGAGTGAAAGCAATATTTGTGAGAACAAAGAATTAACTCCATAGCTTTTAGTAGCAATGATTGTAAAAACACATATTTTGAATTTGCAAGTGCTTTCAAAATATGTACAATGTGGACTAGGTGGGGTAAAACTTAAAAACATGGGCCATTTTTTATTATAATGTGAAGTCATGTGTATTTTCTTGTAATTCGTGACAATTTATATAAGGTTAATGATGCAATTTCAGGTGTGATTATTTTGGCTAAATAGTGATGAATGTCATATTACCTTTTTGTAAACAAGATTTAGTTCTTTTCTCTTCTCTTTCCTTTTCTTATATATATATATATATATATATATATATATATAT
>MU670779.1:8685-23348 GCA_026770625.1 Nicotiana glauca
TGGTTTTTCCTTCAAATCCTTTCTTTTCTCTAAAAAAGTGTCCTAATGCAGTATAATCATTAGGTGGCGACTCTTCAAATTCCATAACCCGGTTCCTCAAAAAGGAATAAGAGTTATTTTGTCCATAATAACGTAAACCCCGATTTCGCCTTGGGGTGAAAAAGGGGGGGCGTCGACATCCACTAGCGGCGTTCAGATTGCAGAGTCAAATTTACATTAGTTTTGTCCTAAAGTATGTATATAAGTGGTATTGGAAGGTTTCCAAAATTTGTATATAACCAAAGACTGAGATCTTGGAAAGGATGATATTGGGGCTTTGAGGGGGGTATTGCTTATCGACTATCTGAAGAAATGGGTCAGTTCAGTAGTGATGGGGTCAGCATGGCAATAGAATTAATTGGTCCTTTTGAATGGGAATTCTCCATTGGCATTTATGGTAGCACTCTTGGATTGGACGGTTTGTGTGACTCGATTAAGTTGAAAAGGTATGGTCTTGATGGCCTATTTGTGTGCGGGCGTATCTCAGAGGTTTTTCGATGGTTTGGCAATGGTTTGAGTTGGCTGTCTACTACGGGCATAAGGAATATGTGGTACATTGTGGTTTTCTCCTGAATTGGTATTAGAAATTAATAGAGTGTTGGCATTGTTGGCTATCCCAGGTGAAGAGCAGGCAGTTTGGGAAAAGACCCTTGAGTTTTGGTTTGAGGGTTGCGTGTATAATGGCATGGTGATTATTGAGTTGTGAGGCTTTTGAGGTTCATGTTTTGTTACGCGACCAGAAAGCCTATATGGGTGCTTCAGTAGAATGATAGGGTGTGAGAGATATATCAGCCATTTAATTTGCGTAGTTGAGTTGGGTATATAAATTTTGGCATTACTAAGGTTTGGAGCTAGATGCCCTCATGTGTGGACTATTTCCTGATTGCGGATTGTGAAGAAATGTTGAGAATGGGATAATTAATAACATGTATTATAGATAAGTTGTTGTGGATCTTTTGAAGCATATTTATCTAACTGGGAAGGATCAAGATTTGGTTGAGACATTGTGAAAGCTCAATGAGAATATGTATCTTGTATCAGGTTAAGTTTGTGTGCTCATGTGAGATTAACATTTTGTTTATGTGATCAAGCAGAATGGATATTATTTATGCCTCTAACCTATGTTATGTGTTGCTCTCTTATATTGTGATGAGCTGTGAGGCTGTATGACTATTCTCTATACATGTTGTGATTCCGTTCGGGCCATATGGTGATATGGGAGAGATAGCTCTCGTGATGTTAATTTGCTCATTGCACCTCATCTGTACTTGTTCATTTAATGTCTTATTACTTCTATTCACTTTTTTCCACAGTTTTATTTGTACACTCTACTGTACTTGATATCAGTATTTATATGATCAGTGAGCCCGAGCGTTTTGGCTCGATGAGTATTTGGGAGAGGGTTGCACACCGCAGCGAATGTTATGTGGGATACCCTTTCCTTGTGTTTATCTGGTGTTGTGTCTTCCCACTGTGGGACGATTTGATGAAAAACCTATACTTTTGTTGTCACACATGTTGTACTTGTTAGATAATTCTTCCACTTTGTTTTCCTTTATTTATGCTACATAATTGAGTTACTACTGATTTGGTGTACGAATTGTGTAGTGTAAGAATCTGTGTGGTTCAGTGATGAATTGTTAGTTGGATTGCATGTATTGGATAAGATGAGGTTCTTAGACCTGAGATTAGTGCTATGGTATTGGGGTGGGGAGTGTTTGGAAGTGAGGGTGTTTCTGCTAAGATTTGGGTAATGGCCCTTGGCGGGCAGGAGAGCTTCGTGACTTGTTGACTTCATGGGCGGCTATGAGTTTCCGCATGTCTCTTTATCATGGGTAGTGTTGTGGAAGTCTGGAACAAGGTTGTATTTAATGTGAAGTATATTGCTGGCATCCAAGATGTTATTTGAGCAGCTATGGTGGTCAGGGGTTATTTCTTCGAGTATGTGTGTTATGTCGAATAGCATGTGATTTTATTCTGGATTGAAATTTTTGGCTCGATTTAGCTTGTCTGGGTTTTTTCAGTGTGATGATGTGGAATTCAGGTCCTATGATGAATTTCGGATGTTGAGGTTTGGGTCATATTCTAAGGTTATGGACTAAGGAGGAGATGAGACATTTAGTTAAGTTGCATTGTCAGTTCTGCATAGGTTGGATGATAGGGAATCACCCCCCGGTGTATGTATGAGGAGCTCATGCAGTGGTTCGATGGATTTGGAATGACTCTTGGCACGTTCGAGGACAAACGTATGTTTAAGTGGAGGAGGATGTAACGACCCAACTGATCGTTTTGAGCAATTGCATCCGGTTCGGCAGTTTGAGGTTACAAGCGGCTTTATATTATATGTATAGGCTTGCGTGTGCAGTCCGGGCGTGAAACTAGAAAGCTTTTATGTGAAAATATTGAAATATAGTAATTTCTAGTGTTAAAATTTGGTTTTGTTGACCCGGATATGTGTTCTGACGATCTCAGGAGGTCCGTGGTAAAATATGGGACTTGGACGTATGCCCGGAATTGAATTCCGATGTCCTTAGCCTTAGAAAATAATTTTTAAAGAAAAATTATTGTGCTGGTTTTTAAAGGAAATAAATAAATAAATTAATATTTGAACTCGTTGGTATCGGGCCGTATTTTGGTTCCGGAGCCTGATAAAAGTTTATTATGATATTTAAGTCCTATTTGTGAAATTTGGTGAGAATCGGAATTGATTTGACGTGATTTAGATGTCCAGTTGGAAAGTTAAAAAATTATGAGTTTTGAGATTAAATTCATAGTTTTTCATGTTATTTTGATGATTTGATTGCATGAGTAAGTCCTTATGATGTTTTTAGACTTATGTGCATGTTTGGTTTGGAGCCCCGAGAGCTTGGGTGAATTTCGGATAGGTTTAGGCTATGTTGCGCTTGTTTTTGGATGTTTCATCGTTATTTCTTCAAGCAAAAATGATACCATATTGAGAAAATGAGATCAAAATTCAGTTTTGTTTAAACCATTAGATCTGTATCGAAATTACGGAGTCATAGGAAAAAGAATCATCAAATTTGGACATTGTATGAGGAAGTTATGCTCATTTTCGTGTCGGAAAAATTATTGGTTTCTGGTGTGTTCGCAAATGCGAACTTTTTCATCACATTTACGATGGCCAGTTCGCAAATGCAACCTCTGTCAGCCCTGCTTTTTTCGCAATTTGCAAGGGTTTGCAAATGCGACATCTGAGGCCTATAAAGTGAGGTTTTAGACGGGATTTTCACCCATTTTTCAATTTTCTCAAACCCTAAACCTCCATAGGCGATTTTTCAAAGACCCAAACTTCTCCAAATCATTGGGTAAGTGTCTCTAATCAATTTTCAACTATATTATGTGATTATATCTTAGATTTAACATCAAATTCATGAGAATCTAACGGAAAATTTGGGAAAAATTGTGAAATCTTTCAAAAATGTAAAATGTTGATTTGAATGATCAAATGGTATCGCCATTAGATAATTTTTGTATGGGTGAACTTGTATCGGAATGGGTATTTAATTTTTGTAAGTTTTGTCGGGATCCGAGGTGCGGGCCCGGGAAGTTGACTTTTGTTGACTTTTTGCAAATTGTATAGGAATCATAGTTTTGTTAATTGAAATTATTATTTCTTGCATTGTTAGATGTATTCAAGTCGTTTTTATTAGATATGAGCCATCCTGAGGTCTTTTCACCCGAGAAGTGCATTTTAGAGTATCGGTTTGTCGTCTTCGAAGTAAGTACCTTGCCTAACCTTGAGTGGGGACTTCCCCTTAGGAATTGAGTCTTCTATGCTAATTGTAGTCCATGCATGCAAGGTGACGAGTGTGTGCTCGGTCTTATTTATGGAAAATTTTCCTCTAGGGTTCTTAGGTCCTTATGTGAGAAGTATCCCGTTATGATTGGATTTCGTAACTGCTTAAATTGCCTCTATATGCTTTATATGACGTTGCTAGCTTTCCTATAATTCATACGTGTTACCTTGACCCTTAATTGCTTTAATTGAAGTGATGGCCTTCAATATTATTTTGATACTTCTTGATTTTGAGTTCTGTATGACTTCGTACAAACATGTCCAATTTTTGTGGTTACCGGTATAGTTATCACATGCTTATTATGATTTGTTGTTTTGTTGAGGTTATCGTACTTCTTGGTTTTTCTGTGACTCTTATTATGTACTTGATAATTCCCCTACTGGGACGTTATTGCTTATGATATTGTTTTCCTTGTCGGGATATTGTTGTTATAATATTGTTCCCTTGCCGGGATGATATTGCTTATGATATTGTTTCCCTTGCTGGGATGTTGTTGTTATACTATTAATCTCTTGCCGGAATGTTGTTGTTTACGATCTTGTCTCCCTTACCGGGATGTTGTTGTTATACTCTTTTTTCCTTGTCGGGATTCTTTTATGATTGATGTTGAATTATAAATGGGATCGGGTGGCACGCCGCCATGGTGATATTTGAAATAGGAGCGGGTTGCACGCCTGCAACAAGATATATAAAATGGGAGCGGGTTGCACGCCTGCAACAAGATATATGAAATGGGAGCGGGTCGCACGCCTGCAACATGATATATGAAATGGGATCGGGTTGCACGCCTACAACAAGACATATGAAATGGGATCGGGTGGCATGCCGCCACGATAATATTTTAAAAGAGTTCGGGTTTGCATGCCTGCAACAAGAAAGAAGAAAAATTAATATTGATTCTTATGGTAAGAATGAGAGTAAAAGCACGAAAGGTGATGCCATGCACTTTCTGTTTGATATGCTTATTTGTTGTTACCAATTCAAGTATTTTAATTATTCAGATTCCTTTACCGTTGTGATCCTTTGTGAAGGAACCCCCATCGTGTTTTCAATACTTCGGCGTATTTATACACATATTTTTTAATACTTTAAAATTTCAATAATTGTTTCATCTTCAATTCATTTAGTTACTTAATTAACGTTTCTTAAACCGTCTAGGGTTGTATTTTACTTAAAAATAGAATTTCTACTAAGTTAATTTGTTAAATTCCTTGTTAAATATAATAATTCATTTGATGTTGTACTTTAATTGAAAATGGTACTTTCTCTATTAAAATGATTTCTAAAAATAACTTCATCTTTTCTTGCTAAGTTCCTAATTGGTTTAGAAGTTGTACTCTACTTTATGTTATGCAAATTAGACTCCTTGAATATCTTAATTGTATTAGTTATGGACCTTATGAACTGAGTAATATAAGAATATTGTTGTGTAAAGTGAGATAGAAATATGTAGATACAAGAAAGTTTGGTAATTGAGGTTATGATATGAGACATCGAGTTTGAAATGGCAGAAAATTGTGCATCCAAAGTGGTATGATTTATTGAGCTGACATCGCCTTCCTTGTTTGAGTACATTTTTACTTGTCTCTGTTCCAGCTATGTTGGTGTTAATTTATTTGGTTATCTTTCGTTTTCACCCGTGTTTCTCTTTATTGTTTCTATTGATTGTAGTTTGTTCTTTCCCTGCTGTTGATATTACTATGTCATTTCTAGGTTGATAGTTTTTTATCAAATCTTGTTCAATTTATTTGACCAGTAGGTGTATGGACTGTTCCTCGTCACTACCCCACCGAGGTTAGTCTTGATACTTACTGGGCACTGTCGTGGTGTGCTTATACTATACTTCTGTATATTTTTGTGTATAGATCTAGGTATTTGATCGGCAGTAGCCGTGAAAGTCATTGCGGTGGAGTCTCAAGGTAAACCTGCTACAGTGTTCGCAGGCCTCAGAGTCACCTTTATTTGTACTTATTTCCATATGTTCCTTTTGTTTCGGAGCAGCGATGTATTTATTTTGTATAACTACTCTTAGAAAGGTTTGTGACTTGTACCACCGATTTTGGGAATTGTAAATTGTGAAGAGTTATTTAAATTAAAGTTAGAAATATAAATATTATCTCAGTTAATATTAAGCTTACCTAGTTTAGAGACTAGGTGCTATCACGACTCCTTCGGAGGGATTTTCGGATCGTGACACAAACAAGTCATCATAATCATCCACAATGACCATTCACATAAATTTGTACTTTATCCATTATGCAATTATTTTATAAAAGTAGTCTTAGAGTAGCAGTTGTGCGTGTATCCCGCTATCAATTAATAATATAATAAAAACTATGTTTAAGTATAGATAAAAAAGTTTAAGCTTTTGCAATTAATAAATATTTATCCTATATATAGTTAACTCAATAAATAAAACAAAATCCGACTGATAAAAGTTCTCAATCATTATTCAATATGCTCAACTTAAACGCAGTTCCAATTCTACATTTTTAGCTTTTTAGTTTCTGCCTGAACACATAGCTTTTGAAGATTTAACAGTTTTTTTTTAAAAAAAAAGATTAAAAAGCTATTCTCATGTTCATTCTAGAAGATACCATAAAGGTCAACTAACACTCTGTTTGTATTATATTGTACTGTATCGTATCCTATCGTTTTATAAATACAACGTTTGGATAGATTGTATTGTTTGCTGTTATTAAATAATATTTTATTATTTGGTTTGACTGTATCGCACTGTAATGTAACTGATAAGTTTACTAAAATACCCTCAATTGTTTAAATATTAAATTTATCAAGAATTACGCGTAAAAATAATTTAAGAAAATCTCTTTCTCCTAATTATCATCAAATATGTCTTATAAATAGATTAAGCAATTAAAGTCATGCAAATTCTAACAAAATCGGTGGAACGAGTTAATATTATTAAAAAAAATAAGTACACTCCATTCCTAACTAGATCATAATAATAATAATAATAAGACAAAAAATAAAATGTTAAAGAACTATGATAAAGAAAGGAACGAGAATTGACAGAACAAAGATAATTAGAATTGGAGATAAAATCAAATTAGGAGAAAAAATAAAAAAAGAAGGCAAAACACCTTTTACGTTATAGTTGGAAGCGGCAAAAGTTCTGGAAAAAAAAAGGGACGAAGACAAAGTGGGTTATCGGTTGGAGATTTAGTGTTTAAACAAAAAAAAAGGTAAAGGGTAAAATATAATTATGGAGTAATAAGTTAGGGCATAATTGGAAAGAAAAATAGGAAACAATCCCACCACGCCAAATCGGTTGTTATAAAAAATAGGACTTTTCATTGTTCCGGAACAATGGATTTAACAATACAATACAACCAATTTTAATGAAACAATCAAAACAAATATTGTTCAGGGATAACAATACAATACGATACAATGGGTAACAACCATCCAAACAAGCTGTAATTGACAGAAGATGTTCTTTTTTCTTTCTTGCAAACAAATTTCATGTTATATTTTTTTAATCAATAAAAAATACATATGAACTATTATAAAAGAATGATTCCTCAAAGCGAAATATTGATTAACATTTTTTACCCGATATAAACAATCAAGCAGGATAAAATTATCATTTTGTTATTTTTTCTAATATTTATGAAGTTAAAGTCTATTGGATACAACATCTCTATCCTCACAGGATAGGGCTAGGTTTGCGTACACACTATCCTCCCAGATTCCACAATATGGGATAATACTGGGTATGTTGTTATTTTTGTTATGAATTTAAAATCAATTAAAACTTAAGATCGAAATATTGAATTCGATATTAATAGTCAATCTTCAAAAGTAGCAAAATGACAATAAATTCAATTAATAATAATAAAATTATAAAAATTATAAAAATTATAACCATAAAATTGAACGAGAAATCAAAGCAGAGAAGATACTGCAAGGAGATTGAAAAACACATAGATTCATAATTACATTGTTAAAAAAATCAAATTGTTTAGGCGGTGATGGTCTAAGTGGACTCTACTTGTAAACTGTGGTTGGTTGGTTTCCAACAGGATTTAAATCTTTCAGGGAGAGTTTCAATCCCGTTAGATTCAACTTTCACATTTGTTCCAGCGTTATTAATAAGAGGAACATGAATCCTCATAAAAATCTATTTGATCGTAGTTGACTTCAAGTCAAGTAGATATTTCTAATATAAATAGAAACGAAAATATAATTGTACTCAACGTCCTACATAATTCAAATAAAGGACATACAATTTTACAGTCTTAAATACTAGAAAAATAATTTATTAAATTGACAGTTTTAATTTTATTAATAATTTGTTAAGTAAATCTAGTTTTAGGGTTCGTGATTTGATCTAGTCTTAGGGTTCGTGATTTGTGTATACACCTCTATCCATGAATGTAAACTTTTTAAAACTTAGATAATATTATTGAAGAACGTATTTGTATTATAAAATTAAAATTGGAGGGGAAATTTCAATTCCCATTGAAAAATAAAAATTAAATAAAAAAAATTAAATCCTAAAATAATAAAGGAAGAAATCTTACCTGACAAAAATCCTCAAATGCTTTGTCGAGTTATTCACATATTCTTTAATTTCATTAAAAAGACACAAATACCTAAGTTTTAAATTACTTGACTTGCAGATTTTATATCAAAATGGAAAAGTTCACCAAAAGCTTTTTAAATTCCTGTCAATATATTATATTACATATAATCATGATCAAATTTATCTATAACAATCACCAATCTTTCGGCTGAAGACTCGATATCATTAATATTAGAAATCTAAAATTATAATTTGTGCACAATATACCATGTGTAATCCCACGAGTGGGGTCTGGGGAGAGTAGGATATACGCAGCTTTACGTGCGCTCTAGAAGGGCAGAGAGACTATTTCCGATAGACCCTCGGCTAAAGAAAATATGGAAGAAGCATTGATAGCAAGAAATAGCATTACAAGATATTTAGAAAACTAAATCCATAATAGCAAAAGAGAATATGACAGAAGCATCGATAGCAAGTAATAACAGTACAAGATATGTATTGATAGCAAACTAAGGGAGTATTGATGGCAAGTAATAACGGTACAAGATATGTGCCAATAGCAAGCTAAGGTAAATGGGATATCATACTAACACTAATACTATTGAACTAAGGAAGGTAAAGGGAAACTTTTGACTACCTACTAACCTTATATCCTAATTCTAAATCTCCACACCCTCCTATCAACGGTCATGTCCTCGGTTAGCTCAAGATGCTCCATGTCCTGCCTGATCATCTCTTCCCAAGACTTCTTGGCCTATATCTACCCTTCCTCTTACCCCCCAAGTCCAACCTCTCACACCTCTTGACCGGGGCATCTGTGCTCCTCCTTTTAACATGTCCGAACCATCTTAGCCTCGCCTCTCGCATCTTGTCCTTCACATGGGCTACTCCTACATTGTCTCGAATAACTTCTTTCCTAATTCTATCTAACCTAGTATGCACACAAATCCATCTCAACATCCTCATTTCAACTACTTTCATCTGCTCGACATGGGAGTTATTGATTGGCTAGCACTATGCCCCATAACACATAGTCGATCTAACCACTACCTTGTAAAACTTACTTTTAAGTCTCAACACCACATTCTTATCTAACCAGATACAGAATGCAAGCCTCCACTTCTATCACGGTCCAAAATCCAACTAGTCGTGATGGTACCTAACCCAACCCGCTAGGTAAGTCAATTAACAACTATCCAATTCCAATGAAATTTAATAAGACAATTAAGCATAAGAAAATATCTAAATCTTATACATTCCCAAGGACTGGTAATACAAATCATGAAATTCTAAGATTAGAATTTACAAAGATTATATGAAATAAAGTACATCATCTGATTGAAATATAGATGAACTGTTTTTTCACAAGTCTAGAGCTACCATGAACAAGAGACTGTTGTAACCGGAACGTAGGTACATGTTCAAATCCAGCTCCCGTCGAACACAGCAACATCAGCAGCCATCATCTGCACACAAGGTGCAGAAGTGCCGTATGAGTAAAACCGACACCATATACTCAATAAGTAACAAACCTAAACTTAGGTTGAAAGTTGTGATGAGCTGGAATAAAGGTCGGAGTCCAACACCAATAGCCATTTCATAATAACGTAATGAAAGTGATAAAAGAAGTAACTCAGAGATAAAGTGCTCAGCTCGTTCACAATTCAAGAAAATAGGCATGCTTTTCAAGTATATTAGTGAAAACCCAAATTCTTTAACGAATCGCCAAAAATATGAGTAAGTTTGAAAATTATAATTTTTCCCAAAGCTTTCAATAATAAATAAGAAGTTTCAGTTTCAGATAGCATATGGAAGTACATCTCTAGGCCTACCTGTCAATATGTAGGTGAAATTATGAATGTCACCAAAACCGGAGTAGTAGAAAGAAATGCACCTCTATGCATGTATCTCATGTACGCATGTCAAATGCAATTTCTCTCAGTGATGAACTCATGTACTCACACTCTCATATCACTATCTCACACTTTTCACTCATCATGCTTTATCACTCGACACGCTCAATCGCTAGTACTGTATATGGCCAATCCAGCCCAGGAAAGATCCATCCCCCTATATATATATATATATATATATATATATATATCAACTGACAGCCTGTCACTCAGTACTTTATAAGGCCAATCGAGCCTAGGGAAAGATCCATCCCCAAATATAAATTATTCGGGAGAGATACATGCCCAGGGAAGATCCATCCCTAGATATAAATTAATTGTGCTCACTAGGTCTTTGTACAGACTACGGAGGGGCTCCTTCAGTCCATGCTCTATAATAAGCCATATCCAGGCATAACTCAATATAACATGCTGCGATATGCAGTCTGATCCCATAATATCACTCACAGTCAGGCCCTCGACCTTACTTAGTCATCAATCTCTCCAGTCTCACAAGCTTACAAAGCCATAAAACTAGCCCAAAAATTGTGATATGATGTGTCAATAAATAGAAACAAAGACTGAGATATGACATGAAATGAATGAACATGACTGAGTATGAAATTATAATTTAAACAAATAATTCAACAGCAATATGGCATCAATGGGTCCTAACTAAATAAGCATGTAGCCTAGACTTGGGTTCTAATATGGATCACAGCTCAATAACTCTAGTACATAGAGATTTCATAGTTACAGATAAGATCAGGTAACTACACAATATCACAGAAATAACAGAGTCATAATTCATACGGTGCACGCCCACATGCCCGTCACCTAGCATATGTGTCACCTTCATACTAAACACATAACATGTATACTAAGGGTTCATACCCTCAGCACCAAGTTTAGAAGTGTTACTTACCTTGAGCAAGCTAAATCCAATGTCGAGCAAGCCAAGCGATGCTCTAAAAAATCTATCTCGCGCGTACCGACCTCCAAACGGCTTGAAACTAGCCAAAAGTAACTCAAATGCATCAAATAAAACCCAAGTAAACAATTCCAAATGATAAAGGTCGAATCCTTAATCAAAGGCCCAAAATCGACCAAAACGTCAAACTCAGGTCGTACCTCGAAATCTGACAAAACTCACAAAATCCGACAACCCATTCAATTACGAGTCCAGCCATACTAATTTCACTCAAATCCGAATCCAAATCGATGTTCAAAACTCAAAAATTCACTCTATAAAACTTTAGACAAAAACCCCCCAAATTCCTTTCTTGAAACCCTCAATAAAATGCAAAAAACAAAGATAGTTTCATGATATAAAATCAAAAAAGAGTAGAGAGCACTTACCCAAATCCACATGGTGAAAATTTCTTTGAGAATCGCCTCAATCTAAGCTCCAAATCTCCAAATATGATAAATGGTTGAAACCCGCGAAATAAAGTGCTTATAATTCTGCCTGGGCATTCCTCTTACGTGAACACAGAAAATCCATCGCGTGTGCGATGAACAAAAATAATCTATCACCAAGATACTCTACACATTCGCGGCACAAGCCTCGCGAATGCGATACACATAGAAGGCAGAACTACGTGAACACGGTAGAAGGGTCGTGAACGGGAGCCATCGACTGCCAAGCTCAGCCATACACTATGCGAACACGTGAATACATGCGCGAACGCAATGCACAATCTATAGCAACCTATGTGAATGCGTCTAAGGAATCGCGAACACGATGAACAAATTTTCCCCAACCATCAAGCAACTCTATGCGATCACGGTTAACTTTACGCAATCGTGAACAAGGAAACCATGTACTCAGTGTCACACCTCCTTTTTCACTACACCCCTATGAAGAGGTATAATAATGGGGAGTTTTTCCAATTAAAGGACAATCAAAACGGAATTTATTTAATTAAAAAATCAGAGTCGCCACTTGGGAGATTTATGGTGTCCCAAATCACCGGTTTAAATCCTGAATCGAGGAAAATAATGACTCTGTAATACAACCTGCGAACCAGAAATCCGGGTAAGGAATTCTGTTAACCCGGGAAAAGGTGTTAGGCACTCCCGAGTTCCGTTGTTCGAGCACGGTCGCTTTGATCCTACTTGGTTTATTACTGATTTTAAACCTATGTGCAATTGTTTCTTTCACCGCTTTTAATTAGAAAATTATCTTGAGACGAGTTACGCGTACGTATACCCGCCTGTTTGGTGCGTCAAAAATCATGTCACGCGAACATGTCCACAATCAATAACGCTTAATTATTATTAAGAGTGTTTGGGCCGAAGTTGCGCGAACGCATACTCCGGTTTTGTTTTTAGAAATATAGTTGTGTTACGCAAACGTATACGCAACCACACTAGTATTTTAAACGGCCCTAAAGGATATGCTACGAATTTTGTCAAATTTATATCTAATTTATGAAATTGCTGGAAGGCCCTATACGATTTAGATGAACTTATGTGAACTAAAAAATGATTAAAAGCTTGTAACCTATTTTTATTATTAAGCAAAAGTTGAGCGAAGTTGCGCGAACGCATACTCCGAATTAATTTAGGATCATGGTCATGTTACGCAAACGTATACGCGACCACAATCGTATTTTAATCGGCCCTAAAGGCTTGCTACGAATATGTATTGTTTGTTGTATCTAAGCTACAAAATTAAAAGAGGTCCATTCCATTAAGGAAATTGGGCTCGAGGAAAAACCTAAGACCAGACTGCCTCTACTGAGAAGCCTCAAATGCCATTGGGCCAAAGCCGAAGGCCCAGCTATGGGATTCATGAAAATTATATGAACCAAATTATTAAGGCCAAATAAGTAATGTGGATGAACATGATCCGTCAACCTCAAGGAATGTCGACAGTCCAAGACAAACAGCATAGAACAATCGGCCAATTTAGCTAAGAGATGAGCAATGCATAATAACTAGCAAATTCGAATGAAAGTGATGGATCCAAGCATGATAAACTGTGAATATCCCACTTGCTCACCCAAATTCAATCTTTTAAGTTAGACCTAATAGTTTGCACAATAACCTCAACCCCTTTATTTTTGATGAATTAACTCTTGCTCCTATAAACAAAATGAATCCCCAGAACTCAGTCTCATGTGCGCATTGCCTCACGTGTTTTAGCCATATTGTGTGGAAATTACTATAAACTCAAATGAGGCTACCAATAACCAACTTTTGAATATAGAATCAGATGCACACGTCTAACCATCGTGATCCCCAATTCTTATTTGCAATAAACCGACATAGTGTAAGACCTACTTAAATTAAAAAAAAATCTAGTTCCATGTAGGCTCTTCTACTCATCTCCTAAATTTATAATATCTTAACAAGGGATGACAAGCGAAATAATTTGATTAAGCATCTGAACACTCATTGATTTATCACAATTGACATTAAGCTAAGTACCAGTTATGGAAATTTAACTTCACTTAAACCATAACCAAAACCTCATAAGCAGTAGGTAGGACTTCAAAGCACGGCATGATGAACAAATAGAAAATCCTCACTTAATTTAACTATAAAACCTATGTCATAAAAGTTCACACACTCCTGATCCTATTTTGTTTCAAAATTCTACATCTAAACAGACCACCTCATGCTCACACAAATGTATTTTTAAATGAAAATTAGAAGATCTGTACCATTATAGTAACAGCCAAATCGCTTCATTTCCTAATATAAAAATCACATAATTTAAGCCATGCTTTACAGATATGTGAGCAGGCTAATTAACAATCCAACACAGAGCAATCAAATGTCCAGTTACACTGTCCAACCTTAAAATACAATATGAATCTCCAAATGTGGCTACTAGGCTAGGATGAATAATTCAAGCTAAAATATAGTTACTCTACCCTATATGATTCCAGGAAATCATGATCAAATGATTAACATTGAGGGTGCAGATAAGAACAACCATTTACTCATAAAAAAAAATCTTGCTAATCACAGCTTTCATGTTACATTTGTCTCTTAGAGAGTCAGAATACCTGGAAAAGAGGCAACAAAGAAGAAAATGAGGGTCAGAACTCAGCAACAACAGCAGTACAACCCAGTACAGCCGACTTTCAGTGAAATCAAAAAATCAGCAGCTAAGGAAATAGGGATTTAAATGCTGACTATACTGTTAGGTTTTAACCACAGCCAAATTCAAACCATTTAACATAGAAGGCCTTAGAAAATTGAAGTTTCAAAATGAAATAAATGGAATAGTAATATTTTTTGTTATTTTTCTAATTTTTTATACTGAAATTAAACGGAATCAATGGAACAGTAAATGGCACCCTTTTCTAGATTTTCGAGCTCTCCCCCCCCCCCACCCTTTTTTTCCTAAGG
>MU670779.1:23935-35993 GCA_026770625.1 Nicotiana glauca
AAATTACCCTCTAATTCCTTGGCATTTACCCTTTAACCAACTGGGTCAAGCTAATTGGGCCATAGACCCTAAAGCCCTAAATGGGCCTGACTACTATTGCCCAAACTCCCCAATTCAGTCCCTTAGACAACGAGCCCTGATGCTCAAATGGCCAGGGCTGCCTGGGCGAAACGACAAAAGAAGAAAGAAAGAATAAATGCAAAGAAAATAAGGAGGTAAAATGGTTGAGTCAAATAACTCAAACGACCCAGACAAACAAAAAAGAAACACTTAACTAATCTAGCCACAAATAGAGACTTAAACGAACAAAAATAAAACAAATAATCTAAACTAACAACTCTAGAAAGCTTAAACAAAGACAAGAATCGCGGGAGACGAAGAAGGAATATAGTTTGAAAGAAATACCTATTGAGACCTGCACACATGAGCAAGAGAGCCTGAAACTTCGTCTTCTAGGATTTTTCGGCCAACTGTGATATTAGTCATGTGTTCTTTATAAGAACACATGAACAATATCAAAATGAGCTGCGGAACTTCAAAAGCAGACTCGAGTTGGGGATTTGGGAATTAGGGTTTGACTTTGACCCAGTATTTGAGGATTTCTGGGGTGGTATGAGGGGATATGATGGGGGGATTCGTGATGAGGGAGGGAAAGGGAATCTATGGTGTGAGTTTGGGGTCGAACAAAGGCGGTGCCGCCACCGGAGAGCCCAAGGGCGGCGCTAGGGTTTTGAAGGTTTGAAAGGTTCCAATGGGATTCAGGGAAAAAGGGCTATGGATTCGGAGAGAGGAGGAAGAGAGGAATATTTTGGTATAAGTTTGGTGGGAAAGGAGGTTCGCCGCCGTCGTGGGGCAATTTCCGGCAGCGATCGGTGATTGCAGAAGACAGAGAAACGAGAGATGAGGGTGATGAGGTTAGTCCTAGGTTAAATTTTCGGACATTATTATGTGAAAAAGGGGAGGCTTTCTTGGCTATTGATCAGGTAATGATCAATGGTTCGATTATTTTGACTCCTATTAACTAGAAACGACGTTGTTTTGTTATTGGGGAAGCTGGACCGGATCTAGGCATGGGTTTGGGCTTGATTGGGGTGGGTTTGAGCGTGGGCTGGTTAAAGTGTTTGGGCTTGATATTTTAATTGATTTGGTCCAAAACATTTCTTCACTTCTTTTCCTTTTCATTTTTCTTGATTCCAATTTAAACTAAAAACATTAAATTAATTCTAAAATTAAATTATCCTACCAAATCATATTAAGTTCTAATTAATAACTAACGTCGTTAATTAAATACCAATTTAAAGAAAATTCCCAAAATTCAAAGCTACAAATTAAGCAAAGCAAAAATAACTCAATTTTTGTGATTTTTGTATTTTTTGTAAAATTCTAATTACTCATTAATTCCAAAAATATGTAAAATTAAACCCTAAATGTAATGCATATATTTTTTTGTATTTATAGGAATTGTATTTTATGTTAATTAAAAAAAGGCGCAGACAAATGCAAGCAATTAACAGGAAATGCCACAAAAATCAATAAAATTAAAAATAATAAAAAGAAATTATTTTGTTTGACATTATGGGAGTAATTCATATAGGGCAAAAATCACGTGCTCACATATGCCCCTCTTTGCTCGGAAACGCGAAGAGTTTTCGTGCAAAGATAAGTGAGCAAATACGAGCGATTTTTGCTCATTTGAAACTCCGTGTGAAGCATTTTTGAAAAGTTTGACCGCACCCTGCTTCTGAGGTTGCCTACATATCCTTGGCAAAAAAGGAATCAGGTCAGTGTAGTTCGGGAAGGTTTGGTAGCTGGGACTACCAGGAGCTGTGATTTCACTGATGTTGCTGCATGCTACTGCTTGCTGACCTCCTTATTACGCCGTGTTAAAATAAATAGAAGCTAGCCTAAGCTATGATCTATGAATTACAAAAGGGTCCTATCTATGTCTTCAAACTTGCTCTTGTATTGCCTTGAACTTGTATTCTTCCACAGGACTTCTTGCGTTGTTGCCTTGCATTGTGATCGGAGATGTTTTGCCATTCCTCCGAGTGATGCTTGACTGCTACAATTTGAAATATATTCCTCTATTCTCCAGGCGGGCTCCTGATTGCTGACGCTTGAAAATTATTCCCTTGTTCTCCAGGTGGGCTCCTGACTGCAACAAAATAGACAAACAAAGAAAATTTTCTGTCCCAATTTGGTGACTGGGCACATCATGTTATCCAATATCAAAGTTAAAAGCTAAAATTTGAATTGTACTTCCCTTATTTTCCAGGTGGGCGCCTGACTGCTGAAGCTTGAAAAGTATTCCCTTGTTCTCCAGGTGAGCTCCTAACTGCAACGCTTGAAAAGTATTCCCTTGTTCTCCAGGTGGGCTCCTGACTGCAACAAAAATAAACAAAGAAAGAAAATTTTCTGCCCCAGTTTGGTAACTGGGTACAACATGTTATCAAATGTTAAAAATTAAAAGCTAACATTTGAATTGCACTTCCCTTGTTCTCCAGGTGGGCGCCTGACTGCTGAAACTTGAAAAGTATTCCCTTGTTCTCCAGGTGGGCTCCCGATTGCTGAAACTTGAAAAGTATTCCCTTGTTCTCCAGATGGGCTCCTGACTGCAACACAATAAACAAACAAAGAAAATATTCTGCCCCAGTTTGGTAACTGGGCACATCATGTTATCCAATACTAAAAATTAAAAGCTAAAATTTTGAATTGTTCTTCCCTTGTTCTCCAGGTGGGCGCCTGACAGCTGAAACTTGAAAAGTATTGCCTTGTTCTCCAGGTGGGCTCCTGATTGCTGAACTTGAAAAGTATTCCCTTGTTCTCCAGGTGGGCGCCTGACTGCTGAAGCTTGAAAAATATTCCCTTGTTCTCCAGGTGGGCTCCTGACTGCAACAAAATAAACAAACAAAGAAAATATTCTACCCCAGTTTGGTAACTGGGCACATCATGTTATCGAATATTAGAAATTAAAAGCTAAAATTGAATTGTACTTCCCTTGTTTTCCAGGTGGGCGCCTGACTGCTGAAGCTTGAAAAGTATTCCCTTGTTCTCCAGGTGGGCTCCTGACTGCAACAAAATAAACAAACAAAGAAAATTTTCTGCCCTAGTTTGGTAACTGGGTACATTTGTGAATTGTTACCTAAGCTATTGATGCGACGGTGAGAGTAAAACTAAAGACTTGATTGGCCTGTACGCCTCCTGTGAGTAAAACTATTTGACTAAGATTTTTATCCTATGAGAAAATTCATCAAACTAGGTTTTCTATCTTAGGAGAACGATTCATTAGACTAAGATGCAGACCCTAGGAGAAAATTCATCGGACTAGGTTTTGTTATCTTGTTATCTTAGGAGAAAGTTTCATCAGACTAAGATTTTGATCCTATGAGAAAGTTCATCAGACTAGGGTTTCTATCTTAGGAGAAAAATTCATCAGACTAAGACTGTCTAAATGGGGGAAAATCCATCAAACTAGGAGTTTTATCCTAGGAGGAAAATGTGAAAAGCAATGGCAGCATTTTATGCACACTAGCAAGACAGGCAAGGGCAAGGATTTGAGAAATTTCCCATTTGTCGGCTTTCCTCTTCTTCCTTTTCTTCATTTCATTTCCTTCCTATTGTTGAACCGACTTTCTTCACTGCTTTGTCCCTGTCTCAAACAAAGAAAACTTGTGAGTTTAAAATGTGGTGGTTGGTTTGTGGCCTTGAACTTTGAGGGCGACTGCTTCTGCATTTGCCAAGATGACTGATTTCAATTGAGGACCTTGCTTGTTTCTGGATTAACCCCTTTTTCTGTCATCCTCATCACATACAATACCCTCCTACTATATTCTATCTATTGTGTTGCGTGAACTGGTATCTCCCCAACCTTATGTCTCATGTAAATCCCAAAGCACGACTATTGCCCCCATTCTGTGTGTATGATGTTCTTCCTCAGCTTAAACAGGCTTCAGCTTTAAGGTTTATTGCTCCTCCAATTGTCACAACAACTGCTTCCCCCTCAAAGACCTTGCTTGTTTATCGATTAACCACTTTCTTTGTTATCCTTGACACGGAGAATACCTCTGACCCTGTTCACCAAACACCCTTCATCCGTTGCATGGTTCTTGAATTGAGGCGTACCCAACCCTTGTACTTTACACGAATCCCAAAGCATGTTGATTGTGGCCAACTCATTGTGCCTGCTATTCTTTCCTGACTTATGACAATTTGATATGCTGGCAAGATCTCGTTTTGTTCAATTGGAAAGCTTGGTGGCAAATTTTGAAGTTATTTCTCACTTGCTATGAACAACCGATCCAGGAAGAGGGAGTAAAACAAGGTGGGAGTAATAGATAAAAGATAATAAAAAGAGACGATTCCTAACAAGAAACCTACAGAGTAGCAAACCATCGGATGTGGACACCGACTCTAGCGACCTTGACATGCACCTGCAGCCTACTCTGTTTTAGCAAATCTGATGTTCAGCTCTTGGTGTACCTTTTTTCCGTGAAACTGGGTTTCAATGCTCTACTTGGCCGATCTGATTCACCATCCTTAGTTGACTTGTGGTGCCCGTAGGGGTTTCACCATCAAGCCTCTCTCATTTTGGTTTTTCTCTCGTCTCACCGTCGCCTTATGGTGCCTGTAAAGGTTTTCACCAATAAGACTCTCTCATTTTTGATTTCTCTCATTTCACCGTCGCCTTATGGTGCCTATTAAAGTTTTCACCAACAAGACTCTCTCATTTTGATTTCTCTCATCTTTCATCGCCTTGGGGAACCTGTGGTGGTTCTCATCGACAAGACTCTCTCCTTCATCATTTCCTTCGTTTGGACTGGAGTGTTGCCCCTGATATGATTCACCTCTGCTCGCTTGGCTCGGCATTTCTTGAAGACTGATCAGAAGGTCTTTCTTTGGACCGTAACGTGGGATTTTGGATAGGGTTATAAAGAAAGGATATCAAAGGCTCAAGGCAATTCAACATGGGTTCAACATTTCAACTTTCGGAATTCAATTCCCACAACAACCACAACTTCTACCCTAGTTTCCTTCTTGGGGACTTTTGGATTTTTATTTCGATGTGACTGAACCTCAGAGAGAGGCTGCCTACGTATCCTTTCGGAATCAAGTCAAACGTAGTTCAGGCGACTACTTTTGGTGATCTTTCCTTTCTTCCACTTTCTTTTCCTTTCTTTTCATTCTTTTCTTTCTCTTTTCTTTTCTTTTCTTTCTCTTCTTTTCTTTTCTTGTTCTTTGTTTTTTCTTTCTTTTCTCTTTTCCCTCTTTTCTTTTCTCTTTTTTTTCTTTTTCTCTTCTTTTTATTTCTTTTTCTTTCCCTTTCTTTTTCACTATTTTTTTTGTTTCTCCACCTACTTTCCCCGCTCGGGCTTCCGCATTTTGTTATTGATTCTGAAAGAGGGGTACGAAAGAAAATAAATGAGGCTCCAAAGGGTAGCAACGGATAAAGTGTTTGGATAGCAAAACAAAATGCCTTCGTCATTCCAATCTCCAAAACATGCCAAGTGCAAACTATACTACTGAACGAATTGAGGAAAACATAAGTAACATCCTTTGATTGTACCAGAATTAATAACCATATTTACAGATTTACCTTCTATATTTTTCAATTACCTAGCACCTATTGGACAACAACCTCGGTACCATGAGCGATCCCTATAGACTTGGGGCAAACTTGCCTTTGGCTACAAACCGAAGCAGCATGATGCATTTCGACAGTATTTCTTTATGTTCCATCTGCTCCTAGTTTCACTTGCCTTGGGCTCGAAGTGATCTTAAAATGCCTTTACTTATTTCCTTCGAATGTCCTTACTTCTTCAACATTGTTTCATTGCTTCATTACTAAACTGACTTTTAAAAATCAGGCTGAGAATTATGTGTGCATGTCATGTCACCAGAGCCAGCATGGAAAGAATTGTAAAAGGAGAAGGGAACTGAATAAAATGACTAGAAATTGCGGGAAATAGAGAATTGCATTAGACTGAAGGTGAACGGGTTTAAACAACAAAACAAGCAAACTAGACTAGTTACAATCTTTGAACAAACCTAGACAGCACTACACAAGCTATTACGACTAGACGAACAAGGCAAAGTGAAAGGATAGAAGGGTTTGAGTCACAAGACAATATCCGGATTACAACCCTGAAATAACCCGGACAACATAAATGACAACAAAATAAACCACCAAAACTCCAATAGATAGAGCGTCTTCCCAATTACCAAGCACGGCGTCTTAGCCACTGAATTTCACGCCAAGACTGCTAGAATTTTCACAAGTCTTCATCAAGTTGTTCTGAGCAAATTGCTTCTGTGTTTCTTCTGCCGGCTCATTCTCATGATTAATCATACCCACCATATGGGTCTCATTATGCACAGGAGATGGACTTTGGCCAATATTTGCTGCATCTGGACTTTGCACGACAATGTTGCCTGCATCAATAAGCTTCTGAATTGCATTCTTCAGATTCCAACATTTCTCTATGTCGTGCCCCAGGGCACCTGAGCAGTATGTGCACTTTTGAGAAAGATCAAACTTCTTTGGAGGAGGGTTCAGCACTTTTATCTGAATTGGCTTCAACATGTCCAGTGTCCTTAACCGCTGGAACAGACTGGCGTATGATTCTCCCAACGGAGTGAATGTTTTCTTCTTCCGTAACCTCTCATCCTTAAATGTTGTATTGGTCCGAAAACCTGATCCGGGGTGTTCTTGGTAAGCTCGCCGGGGTCGATGGGTATTTCGAGGAGCTGGGTACTGTGATGGGCGACTTTGGGAGTTCTGTGCACAAGGATAACCACGGGGACGATGTCGAGGCTAGAAGTGTTGATCAAGAAGACCTATGGGATCGTCTTTTCTGTTCCTCTTTCTTCCGACCAATCTTAGTGGTACGTTCTGAATGGCTTCCAGATAGCTCACGATTTTGCCTGACTTGATTCCTTCTTCTACTAGCTCCCCCATTTTTAACACATCATTGAAAGGCTTTCCCAGGGCCGGTATGAAATGACTGTAGTAGGTGGGTCCCTGGGCCTGTAGAAAAAGCTTAACCATTTCTTCTTCGCTGATCGGGGGACTGACTCGAGTAGCTTGTTCCCTCCGTCTGAGCCCAAACTCATTAAAGCTTTCCTCCGGCCTTTTTTCCATCTTAGATAGCGAGGTGTGGTCTGGGGTAACACTTGATTTACATTGAAAGTATCGGACAAAGTCTTGAGCCATGTCGCCCAATGTAAACCACTTATCAACATCTTGATGGGTATACTAGTCCGAGGCTGCCCCTTTTAGGCTTTCACTAAAATATGCCATCGTCACGTCATCTTTCTCTCCAACAATCCTCATTTCGTTGCAATAGACCTTCAGGTGGGCTACCGGATCTCCATGCCCATCGTACAAGTTAAATTTTGGTACTTTGAACCCTGCGGGCATGCTGCCCTGGCCTTCCACTCTTCGCTTGTTCCTGAAGGACTGTTTTGTGCTTTTCAACTTCCTGGGTACCCCATCTCGCCCTTCTCTTCCCGTAACCCTCTCATTTCTAGCACGAAACTGCTCATCCCGGAAGCTCTTCTTGTATACATTGAGGACCTTGCGGGCACCCTCTGAGGGGTGATATTGGGTATTGTGAGCTTTGAGTGGATATTCATTGTTTGGGGTAATGGATATGACATGGGAGTAATTTTGGGGAGATGTAACTGGAGGATGAGTGATGGAGTTATTAGGGTAGTTGGGAAAATTATGATAAGCGGGTGTGTCTAGGGAATATGGAGGATCATTTGGCGTTGTGTTTGGAGCTTGGGTAAGGGCAGCATCTAGAAAAATTGGTGTTGGGGGGTGGTGCCTTCCCAGTTATCCAGGCATGGTACATGTCTACCACGTGTTGTCTTAACATCCTCACCTCTTCACCCAATCCATTATCCCGTTCAACCAACTAATGTCGGGCACTGGTATCAACCAACTCAGTTCTATTGTCGTTCGCCATTGCCTTTTGTCCTTGTGTTGTAAAGAAGAGTTACCACTTTGAAACCACAAACCAACCACCTTTCTGAAATGACATGACAAAGTGAAACAATCACGTTAGCGTTAGGGCATTTAACATATTGGTAACAGCTTTTGATCGGTCGCGTGCGTCATCCCGGCTTTTTCCTTATTTCCAATTGCAAACGTTCTCTTCCTTTGTTTTTCTTGTTTTTCTTCTTTTTTTTCTTGCCTTTGTCTTCTCTCATTCCTATTTTCTTCCTTTCTTGATTTTCCGCTCTTTTCTTTTTCTTTTTGCCTTTTCATGGTTTTTCCTATCTTTTCTTTCCCTTTGTTTTTTTCTTTTTCTTTTGGTTATGGTCGAATCCTATGGAGATTGCCTACGTATTATGACCCCGCATGAATCAGATCAAGCGTAGTTCTTGCAAATTATATGCAAAATAAGGAGATAATTTTTTAGGATTTTTCAATTTTCATAACTAACAACCACGATTACGAAAGCTACTAGACTATTTGTTTTCTTTTTCTTTTTCTCAGAAGGAGAGTACTCAAAAACAAAATACTGACTCGATTAACTGGGAATACATCAAAACTTCAAACCCTGGGGCCCACGGGGCATCACTCGGCGTTGCCATGGGCCTGCACAAGACTGAGAAGATTTCAATGTCAACTGTGACTATTTAAAGAAAACTGGCCATGTGATGACTTATTTTGAAAGAAAAAATGGCTATTTTCAAAAATATTTATTCTAAGAGAAAAAAGACTCAGCTTTGCAAATACGGCCCTTCAGCACTTCCAAAAGGGAGATTTTAAGGTTGTGCCCGCAATTCGTTTTAAAATAATTCAAGGTGGCTATTCTTGCAAAAAACAGCCTTCTGGCGTCCTCTTGGGGACATTCGGCTTATTGTTCAACAAGAATGGCATCACCCGACTTATTGGGTAAAAATTAAAATTTTAGTATTTTTGGCTATTTTTGCAAAAGGGGTGGTTGGACTCGATGAGGGTTGTCTGCGTATCTCACATCTGGTGAGAATCAAACCAGCGTAGTTCAGCCAATTTTGACTTTGAAATGACTATTTTAAAAAAATTTGACAGAGTTTCGGGGTATTTTCAAGCATTGGTTTTTTTTTTCAGAACCAGGTTTTCTTCTTTCCTACATCACTCTTGGTCTTTTCCTCCCTCTTTGTTTTTATTTTATTTTTTTTCACATTTCCTTTCTTTTTTTTAGCCGGTCAGCATGCAAGACAAACAAATAAATGCCCACGTAGCACATAAAATGCATCATGATGGTCTGTTATTTTGGGACACCTGTCCTAGACGGACCCAACCCCTATGTTGAGTCCCCTAAGTCAAAAATGTGCGTGATGCAAACAAGCGCTCCTACTAGGGATCCGGCATGAGGCTGTGTTCTTCTAAGTTTAAAAACCTATGGTTTTGGTCTGGACATGGGGTACCCGAGCGGACAACTGGGGCCGAGGAGGGGGCGACGTACCGGGAGCACTAAAGTCTGCCCGGCCTTGTCGCTTGCCCAGCCTCACTCTATTTGGTATATTTTTCTAGAAAAAGTGGGCTACGCGAACGTATGCACCATTTTAAAAAAAAAACTAAAAGGGTGGCGTAAGAAGACAATTATATACAATGCAACAATATTAAAGCGGTAAACATATAGTATTTAGCACAAAGTTCACAAGAATACAGTAATATCAATAAATAAGCCAAGTAAAAATCATAAACAAGCTCGAATTCTTGAACCCTAAATCAGAGATTCTGTGTTCGATCCCCCAGCAGAGACACCAGAGCTGTCACACCTCCTTTTTCACTACACCCATGTGAAGAGGTATAATAAATGGGGAGTTTTTCCAATTAAAGGACAATCAAAATGGGATTTATTTAATTAAAAAATCAGAGTCGCCACTTGGGAGATTTATGGTGTCCCAAGTCACCGATTTAAATCACGAATCGAGGAAAATAATGACTCTGTAATACAACCTGCGAAGCAGAAATTCGGGTAAAGAATTCTGTCGACTTATTGTCGACTTATTGGGTAAAAATTAAATGGTGTTAGGCACTCCCGAGTTCCATCTTTTGAGCACAGTCACTTTGATCCTACTTGGCTTATTATTGATTTTAAACCTATGTGCATTTGTTTCTTTCACCGCTTTTTGTCACACCTCCTTTTTCCGAAGCTTATTAGGCTATTACTACACCCCGGGAAAGGGATATAGTAAAGAAAGGAGTTTTTCCACTTAAAGGACAATCGAAACGGGATTCGTTTTATTAAAGATTCAGAGTCGCCACTTGGGAGATTTATGGTGTCCCAAGTCACCGGTTTGAATCCCGAATCGAGGAAAGGGTTTGACTCTGTTTAACAGCCGCGAACTAGAAATCCGAGTAAGGAATTCTGTTAACCCGGGAGAAGGTGTTAGGCATTCCCGAGTTCCGTGGTTCTAGCACGATCGCTCAATTGCTATATTTGGCTACAATTTAATTTTCTTATACATGTTACTCTACTGATGCAATTTTAGAATTAATTACCGCTTTTTGTCAATTATTTTATTTAAGAAAGTGAACGTCATTTAAGAACATATTTTCGGATCACATCACATGAAATGCACCCGGATCCTTGACACATTCTTATTCGACGTTTTTAGATTTGGATTTGGGTCACATGAAATGCACACCCGTATTTAGGAATATAATTTTATTAAGATCGCGTATAAAGAGACTAGCACGTTGTTATCTTTTGAAAAGGCCGTGAAATTCGCTAAACGGCCCGTCCCGAATTTCTAAGTATTTTTATTAAGTAATTAATGAGGGCCCCGCAATTGTATATTATGATTTGGCGAGGCTCGTCTCATTTTATTATTAAAGGCCAACTTACAAGTGACTACAATTTTATTGATCAATTATTCAAAAGGAAATAAACATTAATTTACACGAAAATTAATTTTCTAAGTAAAATGAAAGATCCGTTATGTAGCTCAAAGTCCAGAAAACAAGTTGGACCACCTATTTTAGGCTTGGGCCATATTTTAGCATGTTGAGGCCCAATGTGGCATAAATACTGACTGTTAGTCAGCTAGGCCACAAGTCTGTTCGACCCAGACTACTCAAACTTGCTTATTGTATTCAGATTATACAAAATGATCTAAATTATTGCCTAGTTTTGAATTGAAAACATAAACTGCTCATAAGCTATATCATTAAATCTACTAATTTCAGACAAGATATAATTTGCATTTGCTAATTGTGATATCTGCTTTTATCAATGTTGATTTAGTGAGTGTATTTGCACCATCAAATTATCCTATATGAGATCCTTAAACTGAGAGACAACAAACAGCAGAATTACTATTCACACAAATTCACTCCTAAGTGGTAGCTTTACAAATAGCAACACATGACTATAAATAAACTCGAACTATCACTGAAATTACTATTCGTACAATTACATGAATAGAGAATCTGTTAAATGGTTCAGCTATAGAATTAAACAAAGCTAGCAATATTACTTCAAACTATTTAAGGAATTATAGAGTCTAATTATACAATCTCATGATCAACAACAAACTTTAAACAGTTTCAAGCCATCTAAATTTAACTACAAACTAACATCTAAGAGCAATCACCATTACTTAAGCCAAATGATAAGTTTTATAAGATGCTTGTGCTGCACATCATTTTCATTTCCATGAACACAAAAATTACATCGTGGGGTTTCACCCTTTGGCACAGCAGGGTCGGAGTCACCTCCGGGCGACCTATCTGATGTTGTCTGTATAAAGCATCCGCACCATGTGCGCTTGACGTATTAGCCCGAGCTCGGGCGGGTTGCGCAGAGGGGGTGATCTATTTTTTGTGACGATTGCCATCAAGAACCTACCAGAAATTCAGTGTAAAAGCGATGTTGGTCCGGATTGTCCTATCGGCTTCGGCCCAACATCATCTTACAGACTCCGGAGGGGCTCCTTCAGCCCAAGCGCAATATAATCATAACATTCGCTGCGGAGTGCAGCCCGATCCATACTCAGTCCACAATATGCATATGAGTCACGTAACAGATTCAATTAATTTCCCAATTTCCAATTTATTAAG
>MU670779.1:37709-52500 GCA_026770625.1 Nicotiana glauca
TCTCAATAAGAGACCAATTGCCTCATTTCTAACCAAACTCTATCCGAATTACTTCAGATTCTCCAAATACATATAATGAAACATATAGAAGTATAAAACGGGAAAAATAGGGCGGTAACTCCCGTAACGACGAGTCGGGTCGTTACATTCATATTTGTTTCAATCAGGGAAATTTGGGTTAGGTTGTCTTTTGGGCTTGGGGTATTTACCCTTAAATCCAATTTTGGGCTGGTTACCTAAGGGATTCGACCCAGGGTCTTTTGGACCCACAGCCCATTTGAGTATGAGGTAAAATTAGGAAGTTTAAGGGGTAATTTCAGGGCACTTTGGGGGTAGTTTAGGAAATAGGACATGGGGGAATCTTTTGTAACTGATTTGGAAGTTTCTAGTGAGGGGTTCTTTGTGAATTTCAGATTTTTAGCAGTATAACTTGAGTAGCAAGCCAATAAGTGAGGGACTTTAAAGCTAAAAGAAGAATTAAAAAGGGATTAAAAAGGTAAAAAATAAATCTGCAAGGCTGCCCTAGTAACTTGCCTATAAAGGCATTGTTATTTGGGGAAGAATTTAGAGATGGAAAAGCTAAGAAATCCCTAAAATCTTATACGGCTGAAAAATACAAAAATTACTGTTCTATTGAGAAAATCCTTGGAAATTCTGGGGATATTCATTCTGAGATAATTTTTGAGTAATTGAGGGTTAATATGAGTTGAATCAGTTGGTGTTCAAGTGTTTTTGGTTCATTTCTGGTTCGATTTTGATTACTGGGCTCTGGTTCTATTGAAACTACTTCTTTTGGTTTACTGAGCATCATTTATGGGTTGGAAACTGGTTTCACTTGTTATTTCTGCTGTTATCACTAATCAGCTGCTGCTAATCTATTACTCTTTTCATTTTCTTGATTTCCAGGTATGTCTCTAGCCTATTAGTAATGACTGATTGTTGAGCATGTAATTCGAGTGAAGTTTTGGCTGAAATAAAGTTGCACTTGAATCTGATTTCCCCTGATTTTCTTACTTCCTTGATACCTAGTTGTTATACTTCGATCTAAATATTAGTTAGGTTATAGTTATCACCTGTGTGCTTTGAATCCATGTGTAAGATTAAACTATGGTAGTAAGTCTATGTTTGTAGGGATAAATAAAATATAAACTCTAGCAATTTAGTTCTATTTTCATGGATTTGAACGTGTGCTGAATGAAGAATTTGTTAAGGTTTTGTGATAGGAATTAATTTAATGTTTTGGATCATAGATTTTGGTTCGATTGATTTTGAAGATCAAATGTTATTTTAGCTTTGATGACTATTGGAATTCATTGAGATGCTAAATATAGGCTTGTACGCATTTTCCTGGACTCTGTTTGTAAGCATATCCATTTTGGAATCAAGGTTCAGATCCACGTTGAAACTAGTTGAAATTGATTTCAAACGTAAGGATTAGAGGATTATTTGATCTGGAAATTGTGAGTCAAGATGTTTAGCTAATCATTGTCATGTTGGAGTAATTAAAACTAGAAGATTGGGTAATTGGGGTTAGATCTTTTAAAATCAAAAGTTTATTTTTGCTAAATCAGTTTCAATGCTCCTAGTTTGGTATTAGTCGATTGGTATTTTGAGTGACCATAATAATTTGGAACCTGATTTCTATAGTTGGGCTCACAGGGACTCGATCCTGAGACATTACTCTTCAGTTGCTATGTTTTTTTTCGAATTGGGATTGCTTGTGACATTTGTTTTAGGCCTTCAAGGGTTCTGCGATTTGCCTCTACAATAGGGTTTTGGGCTTACTGGGCCCAAGCTTTGGAGGCGGCCGGAAATTGGACTTTATGTTAAAAGCCCCTTTTAATTCGTTGTTTTTCTATTTAGTTAGTAGGTTCGAGTTTTATTTAAACAAGTAGCAGTTCCACAATTTTCTTTAGTTAATTAGATTCTTTTGATATATTGAGGTGAGCTATAATCAGATAACTCATAATAAATGGCCCTCGTGAATCAGTTTAGAAATGATTTAATTAGAATAAGTTGAGGCGCGCCATGCCAAACAAAAATGACAACCGCATGGCCCTCAGTTTAATTAATCTTGCATGGCCCTCGTTTAATTGATATTGTATTGATCCTTAGAATTCGAGGCGTGCCATTTAGCAAATTTCCATGGCCCTCGCAAAGTTGACCAACCGTAGTTGCTTTAGGTGCGTATTTTAATAATATTACCTTCCCAAACTCGGGTGTGCATTTCATATGACCCAAATCCAAATCCTAAAATATTGAATAAAATGTGTTTCGGATTGCAGGTGCATTTCATGTGATGCAATCCAAAGACACATTTTAAACAACGTTCAATCTTCCTTAAAAATTAATTAAAAGCGATAAATAATTTAAAATTGCACGATAGGTTGAAACATGTATTGAAATTAGATAACAAGCCAATAATAACAGTTGCGCGACCGTGCAAGAACCACGGAACTCGGGAATGCCTAACACCTTCTCTCGGGTTAACAGAATTCCTTACCCGGATTTCTGGTTCGTAGACTATATACAGAGTCAAACCTTTTCCTCGATTCGGGATTTGAACCAGTGACTTGGGACACTATAAATTATCCCAAGTGGCGACTATGATTTTTAATAAAATGAATCTCGTTTCGATTTTTCTTTAATTTAAAATACTCCCTTTATTATACCCTACGGGGTGTAGTAGAAAAAAGGAGGTGTGACACCACGTGTAGCCCCTCTTCTGAGGAGTGATTACTGGGTATTGCATTGATGTGATCCATATTTTAAATAAACCTAGGACCCCCTTTTCCTTTTCTTTCCTTTTCTTTTAAAGCATTATATCCCCTTGTTTGAAAAAAATCAGCCTCTCAATTGCTCTATCAAACTTTGTTTACTTTCAAACCTTTGTGTATTAAATCCCCTCTTATTTGAGCCTTATCTATTTATATGCTAATTGATTCAAATTCACAAAGAACTATCTGGCCGGGAACCACACTAGTGGATCTTGAGGGGTGCCTAACACTTTCCCCTTAGGATAATTTTAAGCCCTTACCCTATCTCTGGTTATCAAGCAAACTTAGAATTAAATTCTATAGGTGTCCTAATGCACCATAAATCATTAGGTGGCGACTCTTCAAAAACTGCAAAACCAAATTCCTAAAGGAATGAGTTGTCTTATACCCAAAATGTCATTAACCCGATTCTCTCGATGCGAGGAGGGAAAAAATGGGGTGTGACAGCATGGCAACTCTGCTGGGGATAATTAGGCTTTTACCATTTCAAATTGTACTTGTGAATTTGTACTTTCCCTTTATATGCGATTACCTGTTTAAATTCCTTTAAGCATTTAATTTCTTTTACAAGGCAAAACTGACTTATATTCTTCTTTTCTTTTCTTTATTGCTACTTTACTGTTATAAACTGTTGTATTTATTGCTTTCTCAAACATGAAAATACGTGACAACATGCTTTTCAATTATTGCATATTATGCATATCATCATATTCCACACGTATCAAACAAATACTATTACAATGCTTATAATGAGTGGTTGCGCTCTTCCTATATTATTACCCCCTAATATCAGAAAGGCATATTTGCGGTAAAACCAGTCGATCAACGGTGTAGTCGACGGTTCCGTGCCTTCCCCCTTTAGTTGTCCGCTTAAGGGTACCAGTCTAAAACCCCATAAAAACCTTATTCTGTTTAAACTGTACATGCACCATGGTCAAACCTAATTGGGTCAGTTATGTTTTCCACATAATGATCCTTTAAGATAACCTTATCTAAAGTCTACAGGTTTTCCCTAAACCCAAACAGACATGACCACGTTCTGTGCATTTATTTGGAGAACTAAAATGCGTCATGCTAATTATTGGTATTAAATAGTCAAGTCTGGTGGGGGTAAGGGCCTAACCTTATTTGCCTTTCAGAAATATGAGGCACGAAATCCCTAGATTTGGCATGGTCACCAACATTCATCCAAGGTTGCTAAGCTGGTGGAGGGATCTTCACTCTAGTGATCAAACTCTCATCTGAAAATATCTGGGGAATCTACCATCCTTTTGGAAATCCAACCCAACAACAAGACCATAGAGGTTGCTACACTGTTCTGGGATTGTGAAAGGGCTGTGTACAGTTTTGGGGACATTGAAATGACACTCCTGTTAGAGGAGATAGGAGGGTTAGCCAGTCTAGTCTGGAAGACTCCAGGTCTACAGATGCCTGAGAACCGTAAAGACGGGGATTTCCTCAAAATGATGGGTCTAAAGAAGAATCCAGAGTTGACATGTCTGAAAGAATCCTTCATCCCTTTTGACTATTTATATGAAAGGTACAGTCACAGCAAATCCTAACGTACCTACCCTGATGAGTTTGCCATCACATCCTTGGGGCACATTCATCGAAGAGTTTTCGTATTTATGTTTTGTTTCCTGGGGTTGATAGTGTTTCCGACAAAGAAAGCAAGGATCCACACCAGGCTAGCCATGGTAAATAAAACCCTTATGGAAGGGATTGGCGGGCAACCATTCAGCATTATGCCCATGATAATTGCGGACATATACCGAGCCTTGGAAAAGTGTCAACAAGGTGGAAAACACTTCGAGGGCTGCAATTTGCTACTTCAACTCTGGCTTATATAGCACCTCCAAAGGGGCGAATACCGACAAGAGATTAAGAGAAGAGACTGGGACAATCACATCATTTTCCATCATCCAAATCGAATGACTTACATGCCCAATATGTTCGCTCAGCTAGAAGATGCCAAAGGATGGGTAGAGCTATTTGATAACCTAACCGAAGAACAGGTCCAATGGATGTTCGAGTGGTTTCCGATCGAAGAATTCATCACTCGATCCAGAAATGCACCTTTTCTTATACTGATCGGTCTAGGGAACATATCCTTATGTCCCTCTCCAAGTTATGAGACAAGCCGATAGAAAACAAGTTATACTTAGGGTTGACAAGATGAGTCACTTCCGAGCTGACTTCCAGGATGATGATAGTCATTACAAATACCAAGCTCAACATATGCGGCATTGCAATATCACAATGGAGAAAGATGCCATCGAGCCAGATAGGTATCATGCTGGTTGTGCTCCTTTCTACTCAGGGTGGTTGGAAGATAATCATGATGGTCTGGGTCAGCCAGGGTTGCCCGGGTCATAGAATCATAGACGAAAGGGCTGAGACACAGGTCAAATACAATTAACTGCGCAAGAGGATCCGGGAGTACGAAAGCGAACACCGTAAAATACAAGTCCAAGCAAAAGCTAATTGAGGAATGGAAGGACATGGCTGTCAGTGCCAACAAGCGACTGGGATACTTGGAGCGAGTCATAGTGGAGTTGGAAAGGAAGTTTCTCGAGAGGGTCGAGGATTGCCAAAATACTAAAGGAACCAAGGGCGGACACCTAGCTAGGGCCTACCTATTGCTGGGACTTTGCAAGTTGAGAAAGCTGTTCGACGAAGCCAGGGATGCTGAATCTGGGGAAGGCCTTTCTGGGGCCAAGTATATAGGAATTTTTCTTTTGCTTTATAAAATGTAATAAGGCCAATGGCCATTAGTGATTTTCATTTTTGGGATTCGTCTATTTTCTTATCAATAAAATGAGGCATTTAGCCTCCTAAATTCTCCAAATCAACTTGTCGTTAGGCCTACCTCGAGCAAAATGAGGCTCCCAGATTAGGACACGTTTTATATTCTTGCACTATGTGTTTAAATGTTGCAACATTTTTATGATCCCAACTAACTTGGTTACCTTTCGTTTTATTTTTGTTTTGTTATTTCCCTCCCCAAAGGTTAGTTCTAGCACTCTGGCAACATCAGCCTATTCCATAAGATTCAAGGGCCCTCCATCCACCCCTCCTCTAAGTCCTGTTAAGAACAAAAACAAGGGTAAAATGGAAGATTTGAACGTCAGAAAGGAAATCAAAACAGCAGAGGCCATTGATGGCCATGGTATTCGGGTTCCCAAAGAAAATGTGTCACAACTCGAGCAGAAATTGTTGAAGTTTCAAGAAGAGCTTGATCAGGTTCGGAACCTGGCCAGCCTATCTTTCTCCTTCAGCACCCCAGACACCATCTTCCCCAATGGCCAAAATCCCACACCTCCACAAAAGCAACCAAATCATCCCACTATCCCAACAAAGAACCCATGCAACACTTGCCACACTCCAAACAATAATCCATTACTCATCCCCGAACCACAAAACTCCGTAAAAGACCACTTTTACACCCACAACAACCCCATTTACATAGAGATCGTGCCACTCTCTACCCATCATATATCTTGCACCCCTAAGTCTGAGGAAAAGGATTTACTCATCAGGAACTTAGCTAAAGAGCTTAAGAAATTGACTAGCCGAATCCAAGGCGTCGAGGGAGGTAAAGGTATTTAAGGGTTGAACTATGAAGATTTATGCATACAAGCAGATGTCGAACTGCTAGAGGGGTAAAAACCTCCCAAGTTCAAGATGTTTGACGGTGCAGATGATCCAAGGGTCCATTTGAGAACATACTGCGACAAGCTGGTCGGGGTAGGAAAGGATGAAAGGATCCGCATTAAACTATTTATGAGGAGTCTGAAGGGAGATGTTCTATCTTGGTACATCAGCCATGCTCCTAAAAAGTGGTCAAATTTGGTAGGTATAGCCTCTGATTTCATGGACAGGTTCAGATTTAACACAGAAAATGCGCCGGATGTATTCTACATTCAGAATATGAAGAAGAAGCCCGTAGAAACATTTTGCGAGTATTCTACTCGCTAAAGGTCGGAAGCTGCTAAGGTCAGACCTGCCTTAGAGGAGAAATAGATGAACAAATTCTTTGTCTGGGCCCAGAACCCGCAATATTATGAACGGCTAATGTTGATTGAAAATCATAAGTTTTCCGATATCATCAAGCTGGGAGAGTGAATTGAAGAAGGTATCAAAAGCGGCATGGTTATAAACTTCGAGGCCTTGCAAGACACAAGTAAGGCTTTGCAGTCTGGTAGTATGTCTAAAAAGAGAGACGTGGGGGCCGTAATGGTTGCACAAAGGACCAAGTCTCCCCTCAAATACCAAACCTACCCTATACCTCCACTCACATATCAGTCAGCTCCAAACTACCAAGCACCTTCCTACCAAACCCCAGCATCAACCTATCAGTCACCTCCACCTCCCACATATCAGCCTACCTTACCCAGATATTCCCAACCCACATATCTATACCAAGCCTACAATGCCCAACCATCTCATTACCAATCACCCCCACACGCCAAACTTTCCTAGGCCCCGACCTAACTTTGATCAGAGGCCCCCAAAACAATACACAGCCATTGTCGAGCCCATTGATCAGCTATATGAGAGACTCAAAATAGCCGGTTATTTCACCCCTATCCCTGCTTCAACCCCTGAGAACCATTCTCAGTGGGTTAACCCAAACAAATCTTATGTATACCATTCTGGCATGAAGGGACACATTATCAACGAATGCCTCTCTCTAAAGGACAAGATATAGTCCTTAATTGATAACAAGGTCATTATAGCAAAGGAAGCCGCTTCGAACGTTTGCAACAACCCCTTACTAGATCACAAGGGCGGGGGTGTTCACATGATTGAAATAGAGGGTGATTGGGATCCCGAGAGATCCATTGGGTTGATCGCAAAAGGCGATGATCTAAAGAAGCCAGCAGTTACTCATAACCCCATCATGGTCCAGATTCAACCATCCAAGGTCACTGAGGTAGACGTGTCTATACCCCTTGAGTTTAAGGCAGTACCATCAGCCAAAGCACTAACACCGTTCGAGGTTACAGTTTTACCACCCAAAGAACATATCCCATTTGAAGTAAAGGTAGCCACACCAATTCCAGTGGTAATGACCAACGTGCCGTCATTCCATACAAAATCTATTCCTTGGGATTATATGGTCGAGATTAGAAGGAAAGGCAAAGTCAGGTTCGATGGGACTATTGCAGCACAGGGTATGACAAGGACTGGAAGATTCTATACCCCGGAGCACTTAGCTGAGTGAAGTAAGCAAGCTTCCAACCGGCCACTCATCATTGAAATAGGTCCATATTACCTTTGGAGGAATATACAGGAAAAGGAGTATTCAATCATTGACCAGCTAAACAAAACACCAGCGCAGATGTCTATCCTCTTCGTGTTGCAAAACTCCAAGACACACAAAAATGCTCTGTTGAAGGTGTTGAGTGATGCATACATGCCGAGTAACATCACTGGCAAAGAAATAGACAATATGGTTGGACAAGTGTTAGAAAGCCATAAAATCACTTTCTATGAGGACGAGCTGCCACCTGAAGGGTTGGGTCACAACAAAGCATTGTATATTACCGTGCAGTGTGAAGACTACTTCATCACTAGGATCCTGATTGATGGGGGTTCCAACCTTAATATATGTCCATTGATAACACTCGAGAAGCTGGGTAAAGGAATACACGATATAAAAGAAGGAGCAATCAATGTGAACTTTTTGATGGGTCCTAGAGGTCCACCATCGGTGAGATTAGCATGTGTCCGCAAATGGGAGCAACTTGGTTCGAGGTTGACTTTCAATTGATAGATGTGCTAGCATCCTACAAACTACTATTAGGGCATCCTTGGATTCATTCTGCGGGAGATGTGGCTTTGACACAGCATCAGGCCATGAAATTTGAACGGAATCACCATGAACTGATCATTCACGATGACGGCAGCAATCCTATATATAGTCGTCAGACCGTTCCGGCAATAGGGGAAGAAGAAAGTTAGGCGGAGAGACCTACCACCACATCGAGCGAGTAAATGTTGTAGACAAAGATAAATGGTAGGACAACAAGATCGAGAGCATATTGAATTAAAGTGGGTACGAGCCGGGCAAGGGGCTTGGCAAGAACCTCCAGGGGATTGCTAAACCCATAAAGCTCAAGAAGCATGGCACTACTTTCGATCTAGGATACGAGTACACTTGGGAAGAATTTAACAACTAGTCACCACCATGGAACGGTCCTTACTATCCGCTGGAACAGCCAATACCACCTTTGGAGCAGACTTTCCAACAGGCTGACCTTGTTTATGGGACAGACGAAGAGGAAGCACTTGTTGCGGTGAAGAACTTGTTCTTAGAATACAATGACATGGACTGTTGTGTTGTTTTCGAGGAGGAGGGGGAGGAAGGTCCTTCCATACAAGCTGTGAGTAGAGGAGCATACCTCAACAATTGGACCATCAGGACCACCAGAGCCCGGCGAGCCTCGGGGTAGCAAGGAAACAAGCATCATGCACTGTTTTTGTTTTTACTATATAATTTTTCTTTTTTTGCATTTTTATTTTCACAATAAGATCCTCAATGTCCAAAATAGTTGTGGAATTTATAAAAGCATTTCAATTTTTCTTATGAATCAACACCTTATTATTTTTCTCTCATTACTTTACTTGCACAGCATTACTATTACTTATCTTGATGAACCAAGGCTGTGACATGCAATGAGACAACGCAACAAACAGACATTGAATTAGAAGAAGATAAAATACAAGAGGAGATCGTCAAAGAAGTTAAGAACTTTGAAAATAGACCTAAGTCCAACCTGGACGAGACAGAAATTGTTAATCGGGGAGATGCAGAGAATGTCAAGAGAACACGAATCAGTGTTCATTTGTCACCATTGGAAAAGAAAGAATACTCCAAATTTCTAAAGGAATATGAGGACATATTCGCCTAGTCATATAATGACATGACTGGTCTAAGTACATCTATTGTAACCCATAAACTGCCAACCGATCTGACATGTCCACCGGTAAAGTAGAAGCTCAGGAAGTTCAAGCCTGATATGAGTCTGAAAATCAAGGAGGAAGTCATTAAGCAAGTCAGAGCTAAAGTTCTCACGGTAGTTGAGTATCCGACATGGTTAGCCAAAATTGTACCAGTGCCAAAGAAGGACGGGAAGGTAAGAGTCTGTGTCGACTATCGGGATCTCAACGGGGCCAGTCCGAAAGATGACTTCCCCTTGCCAAATATACACATCTTGATCGATAATTATGCCAAGAACGAGTTACAGTCATTCATTGATTGTTTTTCCGGTTATCATCAGATCTAGATGGATGAGGAAGATGCTAAGAAAATGGCTTTCGTTATGCCGTGGGGGATGTATTGCTACAAAATAATGTCGTTCGGCCTGAAGAATGCATGGTCCACCTATATAAGGGCCATGACTACCATTTTTCACGATATGATACCCAAAGAAATTGATTTATATGTGGATGATGTCATCATCAAGTCCAAAAAGTCCATTGAAGATTTCAGGATGTTCTTCAATAAAATGTGAAGCTACAACCTGAAACTGAATCCTGCAAAGTGTGTATTTGGGGTTCCCACCGGAAAGTTACTTGGGTTTATTGTAAGCCTCCGAGGAATAGAATTGGATCCATCAAAGGTCAAGGCCATTCAAGAACTTCCACCGCCAAAGTACAAGAAGGATGTGATGAGTTTCTTGGGAAGACTTAACTATATCAGCCGGTTCATAGCACAGTCTACAGTTATCTGTGAGCCAATCTTTAAGATATTAAAGAAGGACGCTGCTACCAAATGAACCGATGATTGCCAGAAGGACTTTGACAAAATCAAGGAATAGCTGTCAACACCACCAGTTTTGGTCCCGCCTGAGTCAGAAAGACCCTTATTACTCTATATCGCAGTACTAGATGGAGCCTTTGGTTGCGTTTTGGGGCATCATGATGAAACAGGGAGAAAGGAACAGGCCATTTACTACCTCAGCAAGAAGTTCACTCCCTACAAAGCCCGTTATTCTCTTTTGGAATGCACCTGCTGTTCTTTGACTTAGGTAGCTGAGAAGTTGAAACATTACTTCTACGCCTATACCACGTATCCGATATAAAGGATGGACCCTTTAAAGTACATCTTTAGAAACCCATGCCCACTGGCAAGCTAGCTAAGTGGAAAATCCTACTGAATGAATTCGATATTGTGTACGTAACTTAGAAGGGAATCAAAGGACAAGCATTGGCAGAACACCTTGCTAAAAACCCCGTGGATGGAGAATATGAACCTTTAAAAACATATTTTCCTGATGAAGAGGTATCATTCATAGGAGAAGACATTGCAAAGTCCTATGATGGTTAGAGAATGTTTTTCGATAGAGCAGCAAATTTCAAAGGAGTTGGCATAGGAGCAGTCTTGGTGTCAGAAACTGGTCAGCATTATTCGCTGTCTGCCAAACTCAGTTTCCCCTGCACCAACAATATGGCCGAGTACGAAGACTACATCTTAGGGCTCAAGATGGCCATTGACATGAACATTCAAGAGTTGCTAGTAATTGGAGATTCAAACTTGCTTATACATCAGGTACGAGAAGAATGGGCAACCAAGAACTCCAAGATACTCATGTATATACATTATGTGCAGGAATTAAGAAACAGGTTCACGAGGACAGAGTTCCAACATGTACCCAGAGTCCAGAATAAGTTTGCCGATGCATTAGCTACCCTATCATCTATGATACAGCATCCGGATAAGAATTGCATCAATCCCATTCCAGTGAAAATTCATAATCAGCCAGCTTACTATGCCCATGTTGAAGAGGAAGCAGACGGAAAGCCTTGGTTTCATGACATCAAGGAATATTTGGCAAAAGAAGAGTATCGAGAGCTTGCCAACCATACTCAGAAACGCACACTGTGGAGATTATCCAACAACTTCTTCCACAACGGAGGAATCCTGCATAGAAGGACTCCTGATTTGGGATTACTAAGGTGTGTCGACGCAAAGGAAGCATCCAAGCTACTACAGGAAATTCATGCTGGGACCTGTAGTCCACATATGAACGTTTTGTCTTAGAAAATAAGATACTCCGGGCTGGTTACTTTTGGATGACTATGGAAATAAACTACATCCACTATGTTCGGAAATGCCATCACTGTCAGATACATACAGACATGATAAAGGTACCCCCCCCCCCCAATCGAGCTTAACACAACAAGTTCACTATGGTCGTTCGCCTCCTAGGAAATGGATGTTATTGGACCAATCGAGCCTGCAACTTCCAAAGGACACAGGTTTATCTTAGTGGCAATTGACTACTTCACCAAGTGGGTCAAAACACCATCTTATTGGGCAGTGACTAATAAAGTCATGGTAGACTTCTTCCGAGACCGCATTGTTTACCGATTTGGGATCCCAGAATCAATTATTACTGATAATGGCTCCAATCTCAACAGCGACTTGATGAAAGCTATGTGAGAAACCTTCAAGATCAGACACAATAATTCTACATCCTACAGGCCTTAAATGAATGAAGTTGTGGAAGCCGCCAATAAGAATATCAAGAAAATATTGAGGAAAATGATAGAGAGGCATAAAGAGTGGCACGAGAAGTTGTCATTTGCTCTATTATGGAATCGCACCACAGTCAGCATATCAACTGGGGCAACCCCCTATATGTTGGTTTATGGTACAAAAGCCATCATTCCCGTCGAAGTAGAAACTCCTACCTTAAGTATCATATAGGAAGTTGAGCTCAACGATGCAGAATAGATGAAGAGTTTTTACAAGCATATAGCTCTCATAGATGGGAAAAGAATGAACATAGTTTGTGGTCAACTTTATCGGAATAGAATGTCCAGAGCCTTCAACAAGAAAGTCAAGCTGAGGCAATTCACATTGGGGCAGCTAGTATTAAAGAAAAGTTTTCCGTATCAGGATGAAGCCAAAGGGAAGTTCTCTCCCAACTAGCAGGGTCTGTACATGGTTCACCGGGTTTTGACAGGAGGAGCCCTAATACTTGCAGAAATGGACGGAGAGATCTAGCCAAAGCCAATTAATTCAGATGCAGTCAAGCGTTACAATGTGACCTGATTCCCGTTTAAGAGGGAATATGCAGGCAGCCTTATGGGTTCGGTCACAATTAAATAAAATTTTTGTGTCCCCCCAAAATTGGAAACTGGGGCAGAATTTTGAGGAGGACCCTCAAAATTCTGAAGTAATCTCAGCCGATCATCGCACGAGCAGCTGTCAGAAAAGTCAACCCATCAAACTGGGGCAGAATTTTGAGGAGGACCCTCAAAATTTTGTAGTAGGATAAGTTGCAATGTCTCAAACCGCGTCACAATCGTCGGTTCATCTAAAAACTATTTTAATTATATATTTATATTATACTCTTATAAAATCATGCATGATTATTATCGAAACTGCTTTGTCTAGCAACACTACCCCAATGGTACATACAGGTCAAAGACGAGCAGAGCCAACAGAGATATGAACTAACCTTTTTCCCCTTTACAGAACTCGTAATTTTTCTTTGGATGCAGGAACAAAGATTAAAAAATCATTGAATGCATTGTACGCATGTACAATGAACGTTGTTTGAGCAACAAGATTCTCCGAACCATTGCACTTACCAACATCTGCTATCAGCATATGCCCCTAATGTTCTACATGTCACAATGCTCCCAATAATCACCACACCACAACCTGCTACCAGCTAAGAAAATCTACTGCTATTTGCTATTTTATTTATTGCATATGGCTACTATTCTGCCCTCTGAGGTTAAGCTCTAACTCTATCTGCATTCGCATTGCATAAGGCTACTATTATACCTTCCAACTTGCATAAGGCTACTGTTTTACCTTCCAACTTGCATAAGGCTACTATTCTGCCTTCCAACTTGCATAAGGCTACTATTCTGCCTTCCAACTTGCATAGGGCTACTATTCTGACCTTCGAGGTTAATCTCTACCTCTATCTGTATTCGCATTGCATAAGGCTACTATTCCGCCTTCCAACTTTCATAAGGCTACCATTCTGCCTTCCGAGGTTAAGTTCTACCTCTATCTGTATTTGCATTGCATAAGGCTACTATTATGCCTTCATAAGTCTACCATTCCGCCTTTAGAGGTTAAGCTCTACCTCTATCTGCATTTAAACTGCACGGCTGAAAGATCGCCACATTGCACGGCTGAAAGATCGCCACATTGCTCGGCTGAAATATCGCCACATGCTATTGCACTTCATGGACTGAAACATTGCCAAATTATTTGAAGATGTCATCGTTCATAGGCGCTATCCTCATTGCCCGAGAACACCATATCATGGCTTGAGGATCCCTTTTAATCTTTTGCATATCATTATTCAAAGGCACCATGGTTCGGAGGCGCCATTTTCATGGCCCGAGAGCATCATTTCATAGCCTGTGAATCCTTATTATACGCTTCATCGCCCAGGATATCATGGTCTAGAGACGTCATCATAACCATCCGAAGACAACATTTATTGTCTGATGGGAATTTGTATCATGTCTAAGTTTACGCACAGTATATGCTTGTATTATTTATTTGTAGGTAAACCGAAAAGCAACAGCCGTCCCGGCAGGAGAGTTGTCACGACCCTAGTTCACCAATTGTGAACATGTCATGACGGCACCTAGTCTTCGCGACCAGGTAAGCCTAACACATTGCGGAAGTGATAACAATTGCCAAATTTATAACCAAACTAAATAACAGGAATAATGTATACAGTTGCCGCCTGGCATACACTTTAATACCAACACTGAAGTAACCTCCCAGACCCGGAAACCCACGGGCAACACAGGCTAAAAGAACATAAGTCACGGCTCTAGCATCCAGAAATGTCTACACAACTGAACACACGAAATGGAACTGCTAACTATAAGCTCGAGTAGAAGGAGACTCTTCGATCTGCGGACACGGCAGAATATACCTCAAGTCTCCGAATGTATCGCCTGAATCACTGATAGAAAGTCCGACCAGAAGTACCTAGATCTGCACAACAAAAGTGTGCAGAAGA